>RJWM01007545.1:0-77513 GCA_004363535.1 Dasyprocta punctata | reverse complement strand
GGCTTTGCGACAGCTCTGGATAGCATGCTTCGCCTTTTCTCCGGAGAGAGCCATAGCCATCAATGCTCCAGAGTAGGTGTCTATATAAACATGAATGTATTTTAGTTTTCCAAATGGAGGGAAGTGGGTAACATCGGCTTGCCACCTGTTATTGGGCCTAAGGCCTCGGGGATTAACCCCTTGAGGTTGGAGTGGCCCTGGCTAAGGAGGACGCCAAGGCATCAGCGAGGAGGACTGTCTGATTGTCTATCTCCCGGCATGCCAAGATCCAATCATCTATTGTGCCATCCCGGAGAGGTCCAATGGCCTGTTTTCAGGCTGATGAACAGCCTTCCCAAATTAGCTCGTGGGCTAGGGCCTCATGGGCATCTTCATGTGCCACCTTTCGGGTGCATGAAGCTTGGACTCTCTACAAACATGCTGAAATCTTCTTGTTTCTTTTGAGTCAGCTTAGCCAGACTATCTACCTTATTAGCTGAGCATTTTTGGAAGGCGCGTAGAGCGCAGGCACGCACCTGATCGAAATATTGTGGTGGAGCAAAGGTGTACACCGCTGGGCTGGTGTACATGCCTGTGCCTTGAAGGCACTCAAGATTAAGGGGGACGCCTCGGCGTCGGTTTTCCTCTGCTTGTTGCTCACATTCATCGTTGTAGATCGCTCTCCAATTAACAAATTGCCCCCTGTTAAGATGGTTCTTGCCAATTGTACCCAGTCGCGTGGGATGTTAAGGTCTATGGAAATGGTCTCTAACATTTGTTGGGTGTATGGGCCTGATATGTCGTTCGACTGTATGGCTTCTCGAAGGCATTTGAGGGTTGACGGGTCACGTGGGTACCATGGCATGGGGTGTTGTGGGGTGCGCTGAAGGTTAACTGGGTAAAGCTGAGCGTGAGGGGCTTAAAATTTACTTCCATAGGATCTCCCCATTCAGGCGGGCAGGCATAGTTATCTAGTCCTTCCTGCTGCCATTGCTGTCTAAGCCTTGTATGGTCGTCACGGGCTTGGCATAAAGCCTGGAAATATTGTTCAGGGGGTTTTGAGGAGTTGTCTTGGCCAAATACGAAGTCTGGGCCAGGTTGGGTTTGGCCGAATAACGCTAGCAGCGGGGATCCCTCCTGTTGTGCCTCGCACGAGCCAGTAGGTGGCGCGGTAGGCATACAATTGAGCCTTTTTGGCAAGGCGCCACTAGAGGGCGCGCATGGCGGATGGCATGTGGAGGGGAGTTCCTCGGTTTCGTGCGGGGAAGAATGTGGAAAGGGAGGGTAGAGGGAGGCAACAGTCACCATTTTTTGGGCATTGTTTGGTTTTTGTTTTAGGTCTAGCAGATTATTAAATTCCTCAGCTAGGGATTGGTGGTCATCATCCAGATCAGCGCTTTTGTCTGGGGGAGGGCTCTCGGCTGGCAAGGGACAGGGGGCGTCAGAGGTCTCGGGAGGTGCAGCATTCTCCTTGAGCAGAAAGACGTGCTCTGGAGGCATCTCTCGCTGGGAGGTACCCTGTAGGCACGCTTGAATCATCAGCAAGGTAGGGACCAACCCCGGGGGGGAAACCCTGCCCTCGTGTTGTGTTGCTGCAGAGACTCGCTTTATTAGCAGTTCGTAGGTAGAGGGATCCCATAGCGTTGCAGTTTGCAGCCATGGGTGAAAGGGCAATAGGAGCTCCCAGTACGCTTGGAGCGTGCTAAGTTTTACTTTCCATTCAGGGCACTCTAGGAACGCACAGATCGCCCCTACCTGCGGAGACTGTGTCCTAGAGAGCGTGGAGCCCATGATGTGGGCGGGGGGTCCTACCTGAGGGTCGCTGAGGGTCCCTGTTCAGGCGCCACCTGAGGCGGCTTGGGCCTCACAGCAGGTAGGACCGACGTGTTGATGACGCGGAGACCAGGCTGATGGCGCAGATCCGGTTTAATGTGGAAGTGCAGCAAGTATATATAGCGGGTGCGGGCCAGTGACCGCTCATGGGGGCGGGAATTAGCCAATAGGAAGGCTAGAGTCATAAGTATCCAAGGAAGGAGGATAGGGACGGGTTCGTGGACAAACTGGGTGAAGAATAGGTTTTCTGGCTGTTGGCAGTAGTGCTGGATGTGGGCCACACTTGGCATCATCTTACAGCTGTTGAGTTGTTGTTTCCTGGTTCCTTGTTATTTTTAAGAGATCTTGTTTTTGTGTGTGTGATTGTAAACTTCAATGCTATCTTCAAGTTCTGAGACTCTGTCTTCAGCTTCGTTCAAATGGTTTCACCAACTTTCAATGGACTTTTTGATTTCCTGAATTTCCCTTTGAATCTGTTTCATGCATTCTGTTTGTGTCTTATTTTGTTCATTCAGTGTTTCCATTATTGTCTTATGCTCTTCTATGTTTTATCTTGATCTTCTTGAGATACACACAGTGTTTCTTTCATAATGATTGTCATTTCATTTTTTAGCTGACAGATTATTTCTGATTTGAGTTCCTCTATAGCTTCATGGAGTTGTTTCTTTACTTCAGTTGCTATCATTTCAGAAAGTTCAGTTGTGTGACTCCCAGAGTATTCTATTTCAGTGTCCCTTAGGTTTGTTCTCAGTGGGCTGAGGGATCGAGACTGCCTCTTTTTCTTTCATTTTGGTGTTTTCTTTTGGGCCCTGTGTGGCTGGGCATGCAGCCTGCTGATGAATTCCACTGGAACACTGTGCTGGGTAGGTCTTCAATCTTTCAGCACCCTCGTGGCTAGCTGGGGCACACCCCCAGACTATGGCAATGGACCCTTGTGCTCTGTGGTCTGTGATGTTGGCCATGTCTTCCCCTGATATACTTTGTTGGGTTGCTCTCAGACACTGGGCTGGACAAAGATTCTATCCTCCCTGTAGCTAGCAGGGTAAGACCTCTGGAGCTTGTTGCTGGGGCTTAGAACCTGGCTGTATAGTGTTCAGAGCCTCCACAACCCAGGTGGCTGGCAGAGATGCACTCCTGTGGTGTGTCACTAGACCTTCATCCTGGTTGGGTGTAGTTCGGAATCTCTGGGTCCAGGTGGCTAGGTGGAGCACATCCCAGTGTGTGGCACCACCAGGACCTTGAGTCTGGCTGTGAGGAGTTAAAAGCCTCTGGAATGTGGGGCAAGCCTGGGTGTGCCCCCAACATAAGGTACAGATTCCTTGCTCCCGGCTGAGTGGAGTTTGCAACCTCTAGGACCTGATGCATGGCCACACCCCTGAATAATGGAGCTTGTGCCTTGTGTTCCAATGGGCAGAGCTCAAATTGTCCAAGGCCCTGCAGCTATGCTGGCCACTCTCTGATGAGTGGCTCTGGGCTGTGCTGTGCTTGGTACCTGCGTGTCCTGTGAGACTGGCCATGCGTTCACCTGATGGATTTTGCTGGGACACTGGGCTGTACAAAGCTCGATCCTCTGTGCAGCTAGTGAGGGCTCACTCCCAGAGTGGGGTGCTGGACTTTCCACCTTACTGGGTGGGGTTCAGAATCTCCAGGACCCAGGTAGCTAGGTGCAGCACACCCTGCAGTGTGGCACCACCAGGACCTTGAGTCTGGCTGAGAGTAGTTCAGAGCCTCTGGAGTGCCCCTATCAAGTATTTTCCTAAGTAATTTTCCTTATTATGTTTCTACTTTGTTTTTCTGGGTTTTTTTTTGTTTCTACTTTTAAAGTCCCTTTATGCCAACCAACCATGATAGCACTGTAATTCCAGCACTTGGGAGCTGAGGCAGGAGTTTGGCTGTGAGTTCCAGGACAGTCTCAGCTACATAAGCAACTTCAAGGCCAGCCTGGACTACAGGGTGAGATTCCAGTGCCACAGTCCACCATGCAGGGAGGCAGGGATCCAGTCATTCTCTGGATGCATGGCGCTTGGCATGCACATGCCAACACTGCCCTGTGGCCGTCTGTTCTGCAGCTATCTCACCCCGTGTGCCATGTCTCCCCAAAGAGTTGGTTCCCTGAAAGAATAAATAAAATTGATAAATCCCTAGCCAAACTTACAAACAGTGGAAAGAAAAAACTAAAATTCATTGAAGAAATTAAAAGGATAAAATCACTACAGATTCTGTGGAAATTCAGAAGACCATCATTACTTACTTGAAAATCTATACTCTCATAGGATGGAAAACTCAGAAGAAATAGACAGATTCCATGAAACATATGACTTACCAAAGCTGGATCAAGAAGAGATAAAAATTTTGTATAATACATTATCAGTTAATGAAATTGAAAATGTAATCAATAACTTAGCAGCAAAGAAAAGCCCATGTCCTGATGAATTCACAGCTACATAATACAAGGAATTGAGAGAAGATTTAACATCAATACTTCTCAAACTATTTAATGAATTGAAAGCAACGCAATTCCCATAACTCATTCCTGGAGGAAAATATTACCTTGATCCTAAAATCAGAGGAAGAATCAACCAAAAAAGAGAATTCCAGGCCATTCTACCTAATTATCATACCTGCAATAATCCTAAATAAAATGCTAGTAAACAGAATGCAGCAAATCATCAAGAAGATTTTACAACATGACTAAATGGGATTCATCCCAGGAATGCAGAGATGGTTCAACACACACAAATCCATAAATGGACTACACCATATCAACAGAGCCAAAGACAAAAATTATATGATCATTTCAATAGATGCAGAAAAAGCTTTTGATAAAGGGCAACATTCATTCATGGTAAAATCCCTACAGAAAATGAGAATAGATGGTGTTTATCTCAATCTTTTAAAAGCTATCTATGACAAACCAACAGTGAACATCAAGCTAAATGGACAAAAACTGAAAGTTTTCACTCCAAAATCTGGAATAAGACAAGCAGGTCTACTATTACCACAAATCTTATTCCATATAGTTCTGGAAATATTAGCCAGAAGAATGAGACAAGAGAGAGTAATAAAAGGCATAAGGATAGGAAAGAAAGAAATTAAATTATCATTATTTGCAGCTGACATGATGTTCTATGTAGAAGACCTCAAAAACTCCACCAACAGACATCTAGACTTAATAAGCAAATTCAACAGCATAGCTGGGTAAAAATTCAACATTGAAAAATCAATAACATTCCTATACACAAACAACAAACTCAGTGAGATAGAAATTAGAGAAACCACAGTCTTTAAAAAAAGATCCAAAAAAAATGAAATAGGTATCAATCTAACAAAAGAAGAAAAAGATTTCTACATCAAAAACTACCATACTCTGAGAAAAGAAATCCTAGTGTAATTCAGAAAATGGAAAGATATTTCTATATCATGGATAGGAAGAACCAACATTGTGAAAATGGCCATACTCCCAAAAGTGTTATGCAGTTTTAAGACAATTTCAATCAAAATACCATTAGCATACCTCACAGATTTAGAGAAAACCTTCCTAAAATTCATCTGGAACCAGAAGAGACCTAGAATAGCAAAGGCAATCCTGGGCAACAAAGTCAAGGAAGGAGGCTTCAAAGTCCCTGACTTGAAATTATACTACAATGTTAGTATAATAAAATCTGTGTTATGGTTTGTGTTCCTACGTCCCTGCCTCAAGCCTCATGTAATCATGGATGTGGCTGAATCTGGCGTTCGTGATTAGTTTGTTGTCTGGCGCTGGGATTGGCAATTTGAGTGTTGCACCCGCCTAGGGGCAGAGCCAGCATACAGTACAAGGGCAAGAAGAAGGTGTGTGTCTCTCTCTTGCTGGTTCGTGCCTTACTGTTTGTGGTGGGTATGGATGGCTGCCCCAACACGCCACCTTGCCTTGCAGCCAGCTGAGAATGCACTGATACCTCCAATGTTGTAAGAAATAAACTTTTCCTTCCCTAATTTTGCGAATCAGGTATTTTGTCCCAGCAATGAGAGAAAAGTAATTACGACAATCTGCATTGCATGGGCAAAATAATAATAATAGTAATAATAGTAACAGACCTGAGGATCAATGGAACAGAATACAAGATACAGACATAACTACAAACACACTCAACCACCTTATCTTTGATAAAGGGGACAAACATGTTTACTGGAAAGAAAGATAGACTCTTTAATAAGTGTTGCTGGAAACACTTTTCACATGCCAAAGACTTAAATCAGACCCATGTCTACAACCATGTATGAAACTAAAGTCAAAATGGATCAAAGATCTAAATATTAAGATGAAAACACTAACTCTACTGGAGGACAAAGGAGGTAGAAATCTTGAAGACATAGGGGTAGGCAGAGAGTTCATGAACAAAAACCAAACTGCACAGGAGGGACATCAAAGACTCAACAACTGGGATCTCATCTTATTAAACAGTTTTTGCACATCAAAAGAAATCACCAACAGAGTGAAAAGAAAACCCACAGACTGAAAAACGATTTTTGCCAACTGCATTTCAGACAAAGGACTTCTGTCTAGAACATATAAAGAACTGAAAAATATCAGACCCCTCAAAATCAAAGACCCAACCCAAAAATGGGCATCTGATAAAAATACAGACTTTTCAGATGAAGAAATACAATTGGAAAATAAATATATGAAAAAATGTTCAACATCATTGGTCATTCAAGAAATGCAAATTAAAACAACACTGAGATTCCACCTCCCTCAAGAAAGAATGCCTAACATCAATGCTGGAGGGGCTCTGAGGTAAAAGGAACCCATCTCCACACTGTTGGTGGTAGTGGAGACTGGTATAACCACTGTGAAAATCAGTGTGTAGATTTCTTAAAAAGCTAGGATTGGAGGTCCTATTCGACCCAGCTATTCTTCTGGGTATTTTCCCAGAAAAATTAAAAACATCATATCGCAGTGGTATATGCACCCCTGTTTATAACAGCACAATTTGTAATAGCCAAATCTTGGAAACAATTCAAATGCTTATCAACTGAGGAATGCACTGAAAGCTGTGGTATTTTTATATAATGGGGTACTATTCAACTGCAAAGAAAGAAAAACTTGATGATTTTATAGGTAAATAGATGCAACTAGAGATTATACTCAAATGTGAAATAAATCAGACTCGCATGTGTAAACACCATATTGTCTCCCTAGTGGAAGAAATTGAAACAGTAAATAAGATCCAAAACATACAATAGATATAGTGAAAGGGAAATAAATTGCACAAAGGGAAAGAACAACTGGAATGGAGGAAAGAAGAAAAGAAGAAAGGAAAATAAAATAAATTAAAAAATATATATATGATACTAAAAATAATCATACCACTAATTCTATTAGTTCATGGAAAGTAACAGCACTCATACTGGTTGATCAATTTTGCATACCTGTATTTGGTAATCTGAGCAACTATTTTGAAGATAACAATGTGCAATATAACAATCGTTATTAAAATCCTATCTTATTTTGAAATCCTATATCACTATTGTTTTTTGTTTCAGTTTTTTTGGTTTTGTTAGGTTTTTTTTTTTGCTTTTTGAGTTTTCTGTGTTTTTCTCTTTAAAATAATAAGTAAGTAAATAAACAAGTGCAATGGAATTGAAATTATCCCTTGCATATTATCAGATCATAATGCAATGCAATTGGAAATCAATGGCAAAAGAAACCACAAGAACTTTGCAAACACATAGTTATTAAATAGCACCCTCCTGAACAAACAATGGGTCACAGATGAATTTAAAGAGAAATTAGACAGTTTTTACAATTGATTGATAATGACAATGCAACATGCCATAACTCATGAGACACAATGAAAGCCATCCTAAGAAGGAAATTTATAGCAGTAAATACCCATATCAGGAAAACAGAGCAAGCACCACTAAACAACTTAATGATGAACCTCAAACTTCTAGAAAAAGAAGAGTAGACTATGCCAAAAGCTTGTATGAAGCATAAATTATTAATATCAAAGTTGAAATTAATGCATTTGAGACTTAAAAAATACAAAAATCAATATAACAAGGAGTTGGCTGTTTGGAAGATTAAATAAAATTGACAAACCCTTATCCAACTTTATCAAAAAGGGAAAGACTCAAATCCACGCAATTAGGAATTAAATGGGTGAAATCACAAGGAACCGTGCAGAAATCCAGAAGATCATCTATACTTACTTTGAAAACCTGTATTCAAATAAGATGGAAAATGCCAAATAAATGAACAGATTACTATATACATATGAATTATCAAATTTGAATCAACAGGATATAAATATCCTAAATAAATCAATGTCAATCAATGAAACCAGAGGTAATTAAAAACCTACCAACAAATAAAAATCTGTGCCCTTGCAGATTCACTACTAAATTCTACAAGAAATGTAGAGAAGACCTAACACCATTACTTCTCAAACTCTTTAATGAAACTGAAAGGGAAGCAATTCTTCCAAATTTATTCCTGGAGTCAAGCATTACTTTGATACCAAAAATAGAGAAGGACCCAAATAAGAAAGATAATTATAGGCAATAGCCCTAATGAACACTGATTCAAAAATCCTCCATAAGATACTGGCAAACAGACTGCAACAAATCATCAAGAAGACCATACACCATGACCAAGTGAGAGTCATCCTAGAGATGCAGGAATGTTTCAATATGCGTAAATCAATAAATGTGATATTAGCAGATCCTAGGACAAAAATCATGTGATCATCTCAATAGATGCTGAAAAAGCTTTTGACAGGATCCAGCACCCATTCATGATAAAAACCTACAGAAAATTGGAATAGATGATGTTTATCTCAATTTGGTAAAAGCCATCTATGAGAAACCAATAGCCAACATCATATTAAATGAAAAAAACCTGAAAGCTATCACTCTAAAATCAGGAACAAGACAAGGATGTCCACTGTTTCCATTCTTATTCAGCATATTCCTGGAAAGATTATCCAGAACAATCTGACAAGAGAAAGAAATAAAAGGAATAAGGATATGAAAGGAAGAAGTTAAATTAACATTATTTACAGATGACATTATACTTTACATAGAAGACCCAAAAACTCCACCAAAAGATTACTAGATTTAATAACCAAATTCAGTAGCATAGCTGACTTCAAAGTCAACACTCAAAAATCAATAGCCTTTCTGTAGATGAAAAACTCACTGAGAGAGAAATTAGGGAAACAACACATTTTATGCTAGCATCAAAAAAAGAAAAAGAAAAAGAAATACCTAGGAAACAATCTAATGAAGGATGTAAAAAACCTCTGCAGTGAAAACTATAGTACTCTGAAAAAGGAGGTTGAAGAGAGTTTCAGAAAATGGAAAGGCATTCCTTGCTCTTGTGTAGGTGGAACCAATATAGTGATAATGGCCATACTTCCAAAACTGTTATACAAATTTAATGCAATTTAGATTAAGATTCCAATAGAATATGTCACAGCATTAGAGAAAAAATTCTGAAATTAATATGGAACCAAAAAAGGCCTAGAATAGCAAAGGCAATTCTGGGCAACAAAGGCAAGGCAGGAGGCATTATAATTCCTGATTTTGAATTATACTATAAAGCTAGTGTAATGAAAACAGTGTAGTACTGGCAAGAAACAGACCAAAAGATCAGTGGAGCAGATTAGAAGATGCAGAAACAGCCCCAAGCATACTAAGCCTCCTTATCTTTGACAAAGGGGCTAAAGGAAACCACTGGAAGAGAGCTAGCCTCTTTACTAAATGGTGCTGGAAAAACTGACTCTGCACATGCCAAAGATTAATATTGGATCCATACCTTTCACCATGCACTAAACTAAATTCGGAATGGATCAAGGATCTAAATATTAAAAAAAATTCATTAAATCTACTGAAATATAGAATAGGTAAAACTCTTAGAAGACATTGGTGTAGGTAAAGACTTCATGAATATAACCTTGATCGCACAGGAACTATTACAAGGAATCAACAACTGGGATCTCATCTTATAAAAAGCTTTTGCACAGCAAGATGAACTACCAATGAAGTAAAGAGACAATCTACAATGTGGGAAAAATATTTGCCAGCTACTCCTCAGGCAAAGGATTACTATGAAGAACATAGAGAAATTAAAAAAGAAATATCAGACCTCCCAAATTTAAAGACCCAATCCAGAACAATGGCTGCACCAGCAAATAAACCCAGTCTCTGAACCAGTGGCATGCAAGGGCCACTGCTGAACTGGGAATAGCCAGACCCCAGCCCCTTCTGATGCATGGGCTGGCAAACAAGAAGTACCAACCCCACTCCCACCCTGGAAGCAACTGGCTTATCTGGAGAAACAGACTGTTAAAATAGCTATCAAGTTGAAATGCAATTGGATGCCTGTGATGCTTTCATGTTTCATTAACATTGCAGGTCTAGGGCCAGTGGTCTAATCATAGGTTCAGCGGATATCAGTGCACAGTGTCGCATCTAGGGGGATCTCCTTCTGAGGGCTGTAGCCATTGTTGATTCCCTGTTGTCTTGTTTTTAGGTCCTATATCATTTCCATTGTTTTGTTGGGTTGGTTTTTATTCTCTTTTGTTTTGTTTGAATATGTTAAATCTGATGGCAGGAGAAGCTATTTCAAGGATAGCAAGGTATATTATGGTAACAATTTTGGACTTACTATTGGCTTGTTTTGAAATCCTTTATTGCATTCATTGTTTTGTTGTTATTGTTTCTATTCTATTCTATTCTCTTCTATTTGACTTTTACTATCTCCAAAGTTATCTGCAGCTATTTTGAAGACATCAAAAGGCATTATGGTAACTATTATTATTTTGTAATGTTTTGAAGTCCTGTATCTGTTACACTTGTTTGTTTTTATTCTGTTTTATCCTCTTTAAAATAAAAAAAAATAAAGACCCAATCCAAAAGTGGGCATCTGTTCTCTTCTGTGCATTACGGTAGCCATTGTTGATTTTCCTATTGTCAGGTTTTGAAGGCCTATAGTGCTTTCACTCTTTTGTTTTTATCAGTTTTATACTATTGTGTTCTGTTTGAATTCACTGTGAAGATATGGACAACTATTTTGAAGAAAACGAGACGTTATGGTAGCAAAAAAACAAAACAAAACAAAAATCAAAAGTGGGCATCTGAGATGAATTCAGGATTCTCAGATGAAGAAATACAAACAGCATATAAATATATGAACAAACATTCAACATCACTGGTCATTCAAGAGACTCAAATTAAAACAACATTGTGATTCCATTTCACCCCAGAAAGAATGGCAATCATCAAGAAATCAACCAATAACAAATGCTGGAGGGGGTATAGGGAAAAAGGTTCCTTTTCCACTGTTGGTGGGAGTGCAGCCTGGTGCAACCACTCTGGAAATCAGTGTATAGGTTCCTCAAAAAACTAGGATCGGAGTTCCTGTTTGACCTGGCTATTCCCCTTCTGGTTTTCTTCTCAGAAGAATTAAAAACATTGCACCACAGCAATATACATGCATTCACGTTTATAGGAGCACAGTTTGCAATAGATAGATCTTGGAAACAACCAAAATGTCCATCACCCAAGGAATGGATAAAAAGATGTGTCCTTTTATAAAATGGAGTACTACTCAGTCATATAGAAGGATAAATGGGAGACTTTTATAGATAAATGGATGCAACTGAGACAGTACTCATAAGTAAAATAAACCAGAGACACATGTAAATATCATATTGTGCCCCTAGTGTGGGAAGTTGAAAGAGTATAAGATCCAAAAAGTAAAATATATATTGTAAAATGGGAAGCAGCTTCAAGAGAAAAGAAAAATGGATTGGGGAATGGAGTAAAAAAGGAAGGGAAAAACAAAAAAAATACACATGATAGTTAAGATACTTACACTACTAATGTCTATTAGTTCATTGAAAAGAAAATTTTTTCTAATATTATTTGGACTATTAAATGCCAATATCTTGTACTCTGAGTAAATAATTTAAAGATAACAATACACAATGTATTAACCATTGTTACCCTCTTTTTATCTTGTTTCAAAATTTTGGTTTTTTTCACTCTAAAGTAAAAAGCCATTAGATTTCTTATGGGCAAAACAGGGAGGAGTCTGTGAAATTCCACCTGTTATATTTGGGTATACACCTCAAAATAAATAAAGGTTAATATTAAAGATTGCAAAGCTTATGCCAAATACTGCCAACATGTTTTGAGTCAGTATTCATAAATATTCTACTCTTGATTTCTGCCCTCAATCTGTTTAACCAAGTTATAAAATGAATGCTAAGGATCAATTAACTTTGTCCTATTTTTTTAACTGTCAAAAGATGGTTATTCACCAAAGAATAGAACTCATTTTCCTTTGTCTCCATTTAGATCAGTTGGGTAAGATTTTTAAAAAAGGATGACAGAAAATGGGAAGAGATCCCATTTCTGGATATAAAGAATGAATGTGGTCAAAATGGTCATACTTCCAAAATGATACATTTAATGCATTCCCATTAAAAGAACCATATCATTCCTTTGAGAACTAGAGAAAACAATCTTACAAGTCATATGAAGTCAGAAGAGACCCAGAACAGTAAGTAAAAGCATCTGTAGGCAACAAGAGCAAAGGAGGAGACATCAATATCCTGGACTTCAAGTTTTACTACAAAGTTACAATGATGAAAACACCATGGTACTGGCACAAAAACTGACATATGGATCACTGGAACAGAACAAAGTATCCAGAAACAAATGTAGGTATATAGGATCATCTCATCTTTGACAAAGATTCTGAAACATACTAGAGGAAAGACAGACTCTTTGGTAAATTGTGTTAGGAAAACCTACAATATACATGTAGCAGATTAAATACAGACTCAGTCTGTCAGAATGTACAAAACTAACATCAAGATAGATCAAAGATCTAAGTATTAAAAGAGGGAGAATCTGCTGGAGGATAAAATAAGTAAAACTCTTGAAGACATAGGTACAGGCAAGGACTTTTGAATAGAACCCCAGTGGAACAAGAAATAATATCAATAATCAACAAATGGGATCATATCAAATTAAAGCTCCCCCACAACAAAATTAACAACCAGCAGAGTGAAGAGACAACCTACAGAATGGGAAAATATTTTTGTCACTAATCCTCAGAGGACTAATAAATAAAATATATACAGTAGGCAAAAAATTAGAAACCCCAAGATGAAAAACTCAATAAAAAACGGGCTACTGAAACAAGCAGATATTTCTCAGAGGAAGAAGTACAAATAACCAAAAAATACATGAAAAGTTGTTCAACATCGCTGGTTATTTGAGAAATACAAATTAAAACAACACTGAGATTCCATTGTATTTCAAAAGAATGCTATCACCAAGAAATCAAATAACAAATACTTGCAAAGCTGTAGGAGAGAAGAATTCTTTTACATTGTTGGTGGGAGTGTAAACTAGTACAACTCTTATGGAAAACAGTATGGAGTTTGCTCAAAAATCTAGAAATTTCATTTGACCCAGGTATCCTCTTCACGGGGAAAAAATTAAGAACAACATAATACAGTGATGAATACATACCCTTTTTATAGTAGTACAGTTCATAATAACTAAACTTGGAAGTGGCCTATATGTCCTGTAGCCGATGAATGAATAAAGAAAATGTAGTGTTTTTACACAATGGAGTACTATTCTGTCATAAGATGAATAAATTTGATGCATTTGTTGCAAGCGAATGGAACTTGAAACCATAATGTTAAGTAAAATAGACTTGCAAGCTTAAATATCACATAGATTTTCTTATATGGAACTGAATGTGTATGGCAAAATAGAAGTTAAATAATGAGGGTAACAAGAGATATAGGGAGGGGAGGGAACAAGGATAAAACAAAGAATTGATGCGGAAATGATGCAAATAGAACTTTTGCAAATGGGAAGTGGACCAAGAGTTAGAAGGAGCACAGAGGGAAGGAAGGGGTATGGGTATAAAAGAAAAGAATTAAGATGTATTATGTATATGTACTAATTCTCCACAATAAATGCAATCATTATGTACTGCAAATACGTACTAAATAAAAGAAACCCAAAATACAAAGAACAAAATAAAAGATAAATAATAGAAAATAGGAAATAGGTCTTTTACAAATGAGAAGGGGACCAAGAGAATGAGTGAAGGGGAAACGAGGAGAGGGGAAAGAAATCAAAATGGAATTAAAATGTTATGCACATGTACCAATTCCCCAAGAGGCATGTGATCATTATGTACTACAATCATGCATTAAAAATAAAAACTGAAAAAAACCCTTTGCATTACAGTAATATGAGCATACTCATGTTTACAGCAGCAAAATCAAAATGGCTAAATCTTGGAACTGACCTATGTTTTCATCAATGAATGTATAAAGAAAAACTGGCATTTATATACAATGGAGTGCTACTCTGCCAAAAAGGATAAATGTGAGTTATTTGTAGGAAAATGGATGGACTTTGAGGCCATAATGTTAAGTGAAATAAATCAGACACACAAGCTTAAATATTACATGGTTTCCCTTATATGAGAAGCCCAATGCATAAATAATTAAAGGATAAACTAATATAGCAACAGAAAACAGAGAGATAAATCTCTTGCAAAAGGGAAGGGAACCAAGAGAAGAAGGGAGAGGGAAGGGAGGAAAAGGAAATGAAAAAGAATTAAGATACATTATGCATATTTATCAACTCCCCAAGAGTAATGTAATCATTATGTATGTACCAGTAAAAATAAAATATTAATTAGAAAACCAGAAACCTATAAGAATATAACAACTTTCCCACAACTCTGATTTTTATTTTTTATTTTTTAAATTTTGCATCAGGTTAATAGAAACACCTCTTCATTCTTTCAATCTCTTTTCATCTCTTGTGTGACTAAAAAAATGGTTAGGTTTGCTATTTTAATTATAAACAAAAATAATACTAACACATTTTCATTCCCTTTTTTAAACTGAAGAAGTGGTTTTCCCCCATGACACATATTTTAAGCACCTGACACATTCATGTGTCCTTGCATGTGTAGAGGTTGAGTATCCTAAAGGAGACTCAATTTTTCACTTTGGTCATGTCATGAAAGTTACCGTTTTAATATTCTAATTCTTTTTCATGGCAAAGACTTGTCAATTTAGAAATGAAGACTATGTATCAAGACAGGATAAAAATAAATACGGAAGTAATTGGGAAATGGTACTATTTTATATAGTAGTATTTAATGTGTGAAATGATGGGACATAGCACAGTACTCTCAGTCTTATTTCTACACAGATAATTATATTTTTACTACTTTTTAGTTGTCCAATCTATGACATTAATATTTATCATTTATTATAAATTATAGCAGGAATTTTAAAACTGAAATTATTCACATAAAGTTCTCCTTGATATTCCTACCAATGCACCAAAATTTATATGAACAGAAATCTGCTTCACTTGGAAATTATTTACTTTAATACATGAATGGCTTCAAACCCAATAATAAAATGCATATTTTAATAACTAATACTGTAACAACTTTATTTTAAAGTATGCGAATGATTCAAGATTATCTAAATTTTAATCTAAAACAAATTTTATCTTTGAATAAATCATGCAAGTAGATAATTTTAGATAATCTTGCTAAGGACCAGACCCAGTTTGTGCCAGAATCAATCTATCAATTTCTCTCTTTCTCTCTCTCTCTTAAGCTTTTTATTACAATCACATATTTTCTTCATGCATTGTCATCTGGCAATTTACATTATTTTTTATTTTAAACAAAAGGAAAGTAAGAAACCAAAACAAAACAATTTCACAACCAGCCAATAAGACAGTAACAATCATCAGCACATTGCATATTACTGTATTCCCAGAAATTAAGTTAAAAAATATAGACATGAAACATTATCCAACAAATTATTAACACAAAACTTTTGCCTCAATGAATCAAGAGAAACCTGCTATATGACTATCTTTTTTGTTATGATTGCTCTATTGTTTTCAAATAAACATTTCACATTAAAAATAAAATCTGAGGATTACCCTGAGAAAACATTTCACTCAAAGTTCTTTTTCTCTAACTGTCCCAATTTTTTATGTACATGGATTTTTGCTTCAGTTCATCACACCAGTGCTTCAGTTCATCACAATGCGATAGTCACATATGTGTGACTTATTTAGTTCACTGAGAAGTATATTTTCAGTACTCACCCATTTAAGAGTGAAAATGTCATTTATTCTTCTTTATAGCTGAGTAGTATTCCATTATGTAGAAATAGCACATCATTTTTATCCATTCCTCAGTCGAGGGGCATTTAGGTTGTTTCCAAGGTCTAGCTGTTATGAACTGGGCAGCTATGAACATAGGTACACATATATCACTGTGGTGAGATGTTTTTAGTTCTTTCAGGAAGATACCCAGAAGTGGAATAGCTGGGTCAAATGGTACCTCCAATCCTAGCTTTTTGAAGAATCTCCACACTGACTTTCACAGTGGTTGCACCAGCCTGCATTTCCACCAACAGTGCAGAAGGGTTCCTTTTTGCCCACAGCCCCTACAGCATTTGTTATTGACTTACTTCATAATACTAGCCGTTCTTTCTGGGGTGAGGTGGAATCTGTTACTTTCATTTGCATCTCTCGAATAGCCAGTGCGGTTGAACATTTTTTCACGTATTTATTTGCTGTTTGTGCTTCTTCATCTGAGAAATGTGTGTTCATCTCAGATGCCCATTTATAGATTGGGTCTTTAAATCTTGGAGGACTGATTTTTTAAGTTCTTTATAGGTTTTTGATATTAATCCTTTACCTGAGGGACAGCTGGCAAACATTTTCTCCCACATTGTGGGTAGTCTCTTCACACTGTTGGTGGTTTCTCTTGCTGTGCAAAAGCTTTTCAGTAGGATGAGACTCCATTTGTTGATTCTTCATGATAATTCCTGTGCAATCTGGGTTTTATTCGTAAAGTCTTTGCCTACATCAATATCTTCAAGAGTTTTACCTACTCTATCTTCCAGCAGATTTAATGTTTCTGTTTTAATGTTGAGATCTTTAATCCAGCAATTTATATTCTTGATAGAAAATACCCTATCTTTATTGTTTGGGTACTGTATTTACTTATACAACACCCCATACTTTCCATTGGATACTTAAAACTCCACACAGTGGGTAGACAGTTGCTAAGGATGTTCAAACACTAAGCACACCATATGAGGTGTGGTCTAAATTGTTATTAATCACCCTCAAAATATTCACCATTTTTAATACATTCATGGCATCATTCTTGTCATTTCTGAAGCAATTCTGAATGTCTTCTTTGAAGAGCATTGTATTGTCATGGCTGCCTCAATCTGCTGAATCTATTCAAAACATTCACTGTTCATCATCATTTGGACTTTGTGGAAGAGTCAGCAGTTGTTGCATGTGCCAGTTCTGGTGAATAATTATTTGAGGATACACCGTAACCTTTTTATAAGGTTACCATTCCATTACATGGCACTTGGCAGCACCAGATTTTTAAAAATTACATCATATAAAGAGTCACAGAAGAAGACTTTCATCTCTGCTTCAGAAAATGGCAAGGACAATGTGATAAGTGTGGTCAAAATGAGTGGGAATGCATTGAGAGGGATTAATAGCAATGTGTCTTTTACTGGAATAATTTTAAGTGTTCCCTTTCTCCAATCACACTATAGTTCCTTGATCTTCTGACGATGACTGTATTCAAAATTATTTTCCACCCTATATAGTGATCATTTATGATAGCTTTTTGGAGAGGTGGTCACCATATAGAAATCTAATACACTGTCTGGATCTGCTAAATGTGTGATGCAAATGCATTCGTTGGGGGAGGGCTGCATTCAATACCTGCAATATAATTTTGACTCATCTATCTGAATAATTCTACCATTTCATTTTACCTCCAAATACATTCATATTTAATGCATTGTACATATTGTTCACATGATAGGACAGGATGGTAAGTATTAACAATGTAAAATCAAATGAAGTTGGGGGAATGAATGAATACAAACCATTTATATTAATATTCTATTTGGATAGTATTATCTGTTTTATGGTGTCATCTGTTGGCTAATCTGTCACAAATGTTAAAAGTCAATTATGAAGAGCTATAACACTGAAGTCAGTTCCATGCTTCTCCTGTACAACCTCTAATGAAAATCCTAAAGTAAAATCTTTAAATGTATTTTGTGAATGCATTGTAAAACAATTAGGTGGTATTTGAGATAAAAGGTATTTACCTATTTGGCAATTGCTGCATCACTGCATGTTTCACAGTGATTTATTTTAAAATTCATTTAAATCTAATTATAATAACTACAGTACTTTTTCCATATAATGCACAAAAGCATAAAACAAAGTAAATGACTCTTGCACAACGTTATTAGGTAAATAACAAACAGTATGGTTCATATAATCAATTCTGAAGAGCCTATCAAAAAACCCTGTACTGTTTGTATAACACTATTTTGGTCAACAGTAATGCATTTTCCAAAATAGTACATATAAAACACAGAACTACATAACATAGCAAGGAACCTCTGCTGATTTAACATATAATAAACATTAAAGCAAAGATATATATTTCACTCAACCTTGGACACTTCTCATATATATGTCTTAACACATTCTTGAAATACTGCTGAAAATTTTCAAGTACAGGAATATAGTAAATTCTTCAGAACACATAAACTTCTTTGCATAAAATATCAAAACTGGTGGCATGAACTGAAAGACAAATAGGCATCTACTTTTAATAAAGCTATATTGAGTAACTGTTTTCCAAAAAAGTTGGATTGTTTAATGATAAAATATAAGTTTTCCTGTTGATGTAATAGTGTAGAAAATCATACAAGCAATTTTACTGGGTTTTAGGCAACTACATTTAAATACTTCTATTTAATTTACTACTTTGACTCAAAAATTTTTTCATTCACATATTTTCCTTAATGCTGGCTGAAAAATATTTTGGATTTGAATTAACTAAAAGTAGAAACACCTTTTAGAGAAATACTTGAGTGTGCAATTCGTTTGATCAGCTTCTAAGACCTTCTAATTTAAAATTTAATATTCATCAGATGAGTTACTTTACATCCAGTAGGATTTTTGTGATATCCAATAGTTATTTTTGATGTAGTATATAGGAAAACACAAGTAGTCAATGATATGGACCATAAATCAGCAAGGTCCATGATTCATTCTTTATTACTTAGTGAAAGGTTTCAGACCTGAATCATCTGGATAATTGCCTTCTTTTGTAGGTTGAGACATTCACTCAATATACAGAAAAGCTTTCAAGAAAGACATTTTAGCCGCTTATACTTTTTAAACTAGAAGTTAACAATGATTTCTCTCAGTGTAAACACGATACGAGATTAAGCATTTGTCCACAAGCTGCCAAAAGAATATTACTTTCAATTAAATCTAGTGACAATGCATGGATATGAAGTATATGTACTTTTCATAGATGTATGGATTTTGTTTATAATGTGCTTATTTAAAGATTAAGTCAGAATTTGCAATGTCATTTTATGGTTCATATTACTCATTTGTAAAATGGAAAATTGTGTCAAAGAGTTTAAAGAATTGAAAACAAAGAAAGTATAAAACAATAGATTAAGATTTGGATAAGTCACATAATATAACAGGTTATTTCCAATGTTTACTGGAAAATACTTAAGCATATTGCATGAAATACATAAAATATACTAATATTTAATTATTTAATAATTGGGACATTTCATTGTATTTTATGAGTGAATTATCTATTAATAGTTTTATATACTAATGTAACATAAATTCTATAGAAAATTTTAAATGTGTAAGCTTCTATTTCATGTATTAAATCTAAACTATATTGTGACTTTTTTTTTAGTACCAGAAATTGAACTCAGGACCTCACAGCTGTCAGGCAGGCACTCTGCCACCGAGTTGTATCTCCAGCCCTGTTATGTGACTTTTTAAAAGAAAATTTAAATGCTTTGACTTATAATTTTATATATTCAAGTCTATTTGTTTCATTTTGCTTTGTTTTTTGAGAGAGCTACTATGTAGTTCAGGCTTGCCATAAGCCCACTATGTCATCCAGGTTGATCTTGAATTCACAGTAATGCTCATGCCTCAGACTCCCAAGTGCAGAACTGGTATTACAGGCAACCGCCACTAACCTGAAATGTAATTTAAATAACTTTTTAAAGAACTCCCAAGAATTATACAAGAGCACATAACAATGCTTATAATTATACTACTTCTTACTAAAAAGACAGAACATTTATTCAATTTATAATTTATATTGATCTGAACTCTGAATGATCCTGTAACTCAATTAAATGATTTTTTCACATTAACGGCCTAGACTTCCAGGGTTCTTCAGAATTTAAGAGTGAAGTTTTATTTTTAGAATCATAAACTCTAAAGTGTTGTTAAGTGTTTCCTAGTTAAGAAATACATGATACTAAGAAATCTAGAATAATCAGTGCTCCTAAAATTGTATTCTTTACTGTGCACACACAGAAGGTAATTTTTCTAAATGGAGTCATGTATGAATAAATCCTACCACACTTAATAATCATGAAATGTTCAGACTCCATCTTTACTAGGAACTAAACTGGAAACAGTATAATTTTACTTTGTGGTAATGTAAGCAGTAATAACTTGCCACCTGCTTTTGTGTCTTTGCACCTTACCATTGTTAGCACAAAAAACTGTCATTTTAGTAAATCAGGAAAAAGTAGAAGAGAAACAGGTGAAATTAAAACCTTTATCTTCTGGAGGGTAGCTATAGATAATAGTAACATACCACACAGTTCAAAAAGCTAGAAGAAAAGATTTTCAAAGTTTTCCCAAGGCAAAAATGATAACATTTGAGGAAATTTATTTGAGGAAATAAATGTTTAGTTTGGTTGAAACACTATGCAATATATATATATATATATATATATATATATATAAACATAACAATACCTCATTAATATGTACAATTTTATGTATAAGCTAAAATAAATATTTTTAAAATGTAAAAAAAAACCTTAGCTTGACAAGAAAGTGTATCACATGCCCTCTTCTTGGAAAATGTTAGCATTACCTGGAGTTTTCTTTTACATCCCTTCTGCAGAGGTACTCTCCTTTATTGAGTAGACAGGCATTGAATTTCATACATATAAATTTATAGCACATTAAATATAGTGTTTGACATTTTAAAATCAGATAACTTTCCTTGCTACATATATTATCTACCTAAAAAATAATGCTTCTCACTTTAAAGACAAATTTAGTTGATTTTAAAATAAGTCAATTTTTAAGAATTAATTAATTTTGGTACTGGAAATCGAACTCAGGACCTTGAACTTGCCACGCAGGTGCTGTGCCATTGAGCTACATCCTTGGCTCAAAATAAATCAATTTTAATGTGAAATACTAATTTGCACTTTTTACCTTGCTGATAGAATCTCAAAGTAGTTTACTTAATGGTAAATATGGAATTGTAATAGCTATTTGACAATAATTATTAGAAGTTGGTTTTTCAAGGCATTTAATCTTCAGTGTTCCCAAAGTACCTACAAAATTCCTCAAAAGACAAAGAAGATAATTTACGCAGAAATCCTTTGGTCATATGACTTAAAGAAAATTTTTTGCAATTTTCTTTGTTCAAAAATTTGCTTGTATGTTTTGTGTTCACTCTAATTTTATTGAGGAAGAGGAAAATTTATAAAAACTTTTAAAACAAATGTGAAAGCAATAGCTACATGACGTCAGTTTTTCTTTTAAGTAAAAATTTTGGATGTGACTACTACAAAAAGGAATTTCCTTATAAATAATGATTTATTAGGTAAGAATTTTGGCAATATCTTTATGATTTTCCTTTCTACATTGATATATTTTATATAGAAGTCTTCTGTTCATGTTGTCTTCCTATAATAAAAATAAAACTGCTGAGTAAATATTAGTGTGAGCAAGCACATTGTATTGCCATTTTTACGGAGACCAAACTCTTCCTCTGTTATCTCCAGGGCTATAGCAACACTAAAACAACAATCCTATGCTAGGCTTCTAGACTCTCTCAGACAAAGGACCAATTGCAAATAAATATCTATTTATGACATAAATTAGGGTATTTACTAGCATTTTAGAAAATATTTCAAATTCTACCACTAGTCCAGAATTATATGAAGTAAACTGCCAAAACTCACCATTAAATTACATGGATTAGCTCAATCCTTTATTTTTAATTTGTAACTGTTAAGTTAAAATTTTTCAGAAAGTCCTTTCAAAACATTTCTCTGCTAGAAAGTCCAACTTACACATTTTTAGTGGTTAATTATTTTGTCTGGAGGTACTAAAAGGTATATCTAAATTGCAGTCTTTTTATGTGACAAAGAAATTTGAATTTTTGAAGGATCATTAAAATCACGTGCACAAAAATCATCTATAAATCATCCATTTCTCTTTAAGGGATACATATAAACAAGAAGGTTTTTTTTGTTGTTTTTATTGTTGTTATAGTACATTAAACACAAAAATTTTGTAAATAATCTCACATTCTCTCATAGTAAAACAAAGAAAAACAGAAAGTGTAATGTGTTAAACCCAAAGACTACGAGTTACAAATAGCATATAATCCAAATGGTAGGTGTTTGCTCAAACTCATGAAGTTCAAGAAGTTTCCTAAAAAAAGTACTTAAGAGAAATATACCGACATTCTAATAAGCAACTTCTAGTTATAAATGCTGAAGAAATGTTTATAAGACAGAGTTGATCAGCAATGCAATTTCCACCACTTACACAAATTATACCACTATAACATATAGAAAATAACTATAAAAAGGAAAGTACAACTGAAAACAAAACATCATTACATAGTACTAAAGCAGGTGAAACTCAGAATAGGTTAAAAGTTTTATACCTTGACAAAACATTCTTCATGAGACAGTTCACAGAATTATAGGCTCATGTATCTCACAATCCTGCTGGTATGTTATTTACAAAGTCAATTATTTTTCAAATATTCTACGTATGGAACTGCTGTGTTCATAAATCAATATAACTTTGAGAACCATAATACATTTTAAAACTTGAAAAATTTTCTCAATTATATATTTTAATTTCATACATTTTTAAAGTTGAATGACTATTTCCAGATAATAGATCCACTGACTAAAAGGACTTTTAACCATATCTAAGACATTTGGCATACTATACTTATCAATGTCCAAAACTAAAATATTGTTTTAAAGATAAATTAAAAAACATTTAATTTGCGTGCATTTGAATAGAACATTACTAATATAACAAAACGGAATTTGGGCACAGGATACCATCTAATTTGGGATTAAATTCATAGCTGCCCTAGCTCTGATATTTTGTCTTGAATGTAGCTGGTTTATTTCTCCAAACAAGTTAATCTTTTTATTTCATTTTTCTTTGATTAAACTGAATATCTATCATTGTTAGAAGAATATGTCTATGCTGAAGTTTTAATGAACCTACAAGTATAAATTTGAAGATAGTATGTGAATAGTTGAAAAATTTAAGAATATGCTGGCTTAAAAGAATATGTGACTGTAGCTTAAACAAAATTTATATCATTATATCAAAATTTTTTGTCTTTTTCAGGTTTGGGTAGGTTTCTGGAGGACACAGGCATCATAAACCAAAACTCACTCTTGGAGATATATATACAATGAAATGGCTATCAGTTAAATAGTCAAAGATCATATGGTTTACCTCTGGTAATAGGATACATTCTGTACAGTGAGGTTTTTAAATATAACTTTTATCAATTTCTTTATGTGAAGCGAGTAGAACTTATTTACTTAAAAATAAGGCTTTCCCATTATCCTAATGAACCAAATGAAATAATATTGCTTCTCAAGGAAGTTAGTTTATTCCTGAAGAGATGCTCAAACAGAATTGAAAATAAATATTTCTCTGGTTGTTTGGGAGAAAAGACTAGTTAGTGATGGTATCTATAAAAAAGGAATGCATGAGAAATAATTCCATAGGTTTCTCTTCTATGACATCATTCCCATTCAATACCTTTGTATTCTTTCTCTATAGAAAAATCTTAGAGACACCAATTTTGAGCTGTTTTACTGGAGAAATACGTATTTCAATTGTTGGGAGAAAGCATGTAGCTTTCTAGCTATTCTTCCATCATGACTTAAAGTTTTAGGGGAATACCACTGAGAAATTGTTTTTTAAGGAAGAAGGAGCTTGAATTCTGACTAAGATTTTTAAACAACCAATGGAGCATATGGTGGATAAGATGTTTTCCAAGAGCTTCAGAATTCTGTTATTTAGTATAAAATGTTAATCTGGAAAATACTGAACTTTTACTATTGATTCCTCTAACATAGTCTTTACACTTTTCCTACATTGTTGGAATTACGTTTTTTACTTATAAATACCTTTAATTTATTTATATGTACTCACACTAACTGAAAAGTAATGGTATTACTTAGGGAAAAAAGAATGATGAATGTTTAGCCAATAAAATATAGACAGATTGCTGAATTTTCATTTTAGTATATACAGTATCCATAAATTTTTCATTTTTCCCAGAGATGGGAGAGAGCCCATATAATTTAAAGCATCAGGATTACGATATATAAATATAATTATTAAAAATATACTGATGGTCAGTAGTGCTGTGGCATAAAATGTGTCAAAAATACTACTTATCTGAAAAGTCATACAAAGTGTGCTTCCTATGTTCAATATTGTAATACAGAGAAGACAGGTTAAGTAAATTTTGAAAGTGCCACATTCTTGAAATATAACTGTTGGGTCAGCTTTTAATGAAAAAAAAAATGATGGTCAATGAAGACTGACATGGAAACTAAGATAAAATCATTAGGAAACAGAAATATTGAAGTTCTCTGACAGTTTTATAAATGTTCATTCAGGATAGCTTCCTTTCTATCATCCCAGATAAATCATGGATGATTTTCATTATAGGACGGAAATATAGTTATAGTTCCGTGGTAGATTTGTTAGTGGCATTTTTGATGTAGTTAAGTAGTTATTCAGATATAGTAAATACATGCAACTGATGAATAAAATACAGTATTATGCAAAGTTCCACCATTGAGGAGGCACATGAGTGGTATGTTAGAAAATGATGCTTGATAATCACAAAATGAATCACATGCTTCATTTAGTGATAATGAATATGCAGTCACTTACTAAAACTGAATGCTTCCAGATGTATTAAGACGTTAGTCAATAACGCATAAAATAGTAAATATTATGGCTCAAAATCCCTGCCTTTTCCCCCTTTGGCCCATTTAGAGAGTCTTTTAAACAGTTGATGATAGAAGACTTTTACATTCAGAGTTTGCCATTTCACTCTTTTCAAGTTATTTAGGAGGAGAAAGAGAGAGAGAGAGAGAGAGAGAGAGAGAGAGAGAGAGAGAGAGAGAGAAAGGCAGGCCATTTCACTCTTTTCAAGTTATAAGTTATTTAGGAGCAGAGAGAGAGAGAGAGAGAGAGAGAGAGAGAGAGAGAGAGAGAGAGAGAGAGAGAGAGAGAGGGAGAGAAAGGCACATAACAGGTCACAGTATTAGTTGTGCAGCTGGATGATATTATTTTCCAGATCTACAAAATAACTAAAGGTCAAATTAGGTAGATGATAAATGAGTAATGTTCAGTGTTTTCTGACAATATTTTTTCCATCATTCCTTCAGATTTCTGAACCTAAAGTAATTTAACTAAGAAGAAATAAATGCTTACAAAGTCCAGGATTTTATATCTTCTGAAACTATTTTCTTCAAAATTATGCATTTATATTAGGTTCTAAAAATTTGGCAACAATGTAATTCATCAAAAAAAATTTAACAAAGGGATTGTTTAAATAAAAATGTTGACACTTGCCTTCATTATATCTCTGGATTTTAAGACGTGTGTTTTTTATTTTAGTCAAAGATACAGGCATAAATATTTTTCATAAAAAATTTGAAAGTTCCTAGTAGTAAGCAAGAATTGAGTCAATGCAAGTGTTTGTCAACATTTGCAAATTATTATAACTTGTCAGTAACATTTTAAAATCATTTAAAGTTGTCAGCTCACAGAAGATAACGTATTTGCTCTGATGGTTTAAACTGTAAGTGATGGAAAATACTTCTTAATGCCTCAAAAACTAAAAACAGACCATAAATTTTATAGAATTTGGAAACTTGCCTTTAAGAGGTGTTTAGTTAAAGCAATGTTTTTGTTGTGTATGTGTTTCTTTTTTTATGTGTATTTTTTAAAACATGCCATTTGGCACACGAAAGGGCAATGTGTGATACGGCTGGAAGAAAACAGGTGGTGGCCCAGATGTTACATAATAAATAGGGTATCTTCCTTCAGCAACTAAGTATGGAGCAGGTTGATAAAAGCATGTTACATTTTCAGTATTGGGTAGAATATTCTGTTCTCCAAGTACTTTTAAAGCCATAAGGGTGATCATGTTGAGAGTCTGTCTTCTTTCATGACCCATGAGGCAAACAGTGCTTTGATTCACAATACTATGCAAAGTCATAAGGTAGTTATACTTGCTTTTTTCTTCTCCTATGAAATGGTTGAGCAGGTAGGATTCAATTTTTTTTTGCTGTTTGGCTACATCAGGAAAATCAATGAAGAACCTAGAACACATATAACGTTCTAAGATCTTGATTTCTGCTTCACAAGCTGGCTTAAAATCACGAACCAGCAAGTTGCTGTACTTCAGAAGACCGCCACCTCTAATTTCTTCAGGTTTCCTGGTAGATATAAGCTTGTATTTTAAGTGAATCATTGCTTCTTGGAAATCACCATACATGCTCTCAGCTACCACAAGAGGATAGGATTCTTTGGTTAACTTAGCATTTTTGTTATAGTACAAGTCTAACATGGGATCCAAAATAATTTGAAAGGAGTCCACACTAAATTCAAACTGTCGTCTGAGTGAATTCACAAATTTTAGCTCTACATTCTTCCCAGTGTTATTTGAAAGAGAGATGAGACTCCAACGATCATGTTCATTGCAAATTTTCACCATCTTCTGCACATAAGCCTCTTTCATAGTCTTTAGGGTAATCTTTTCCTTTTTTACACCTTTTGGTAAAAAGTTAAGTAGACAGCTTAGAACCGTGTCCTTAACAACCTGAAATTCTTGATCACTTGGAGTTACAACACCAAAAATAATGTCCAGATCCTTATAGCTGATTCCATTACGGTTTGCAAGCACATAACTTGCTGTGGAACCATTCAGTCGGGTGTCTTTAACAATAATCCCTTGCTCTATGAGTTGCTTTTTCACAACATGAATGATATCTTTTGGTTTTACCTCCAGTGTGGGGAAATTTCCCCTTCCATGAATTGGAACTACTTCATCTAATATGTGATCCAGTGTTATAATTTGGTCCCAAGAGAGATTGCTGAATCTGATTTCAGACATTGTGGAGTCAGTAGATTAACTATGGAATAAGCAAAATATTGAAAGGAAATGTTAGCATCTTAAAACCAATGTTACACTGAAAACACATGAAAAAGTTGAAAATATACTAACCCTCAAAATAAACTAACCAGTAACAGGAAATAAATTGTAAGCATACATGAACATGTTTAAATCTAGTAACAGAAAAGCCACAATGATTTTATCAAAGCTGTTAGATCCATTAGTAAATTAAAACAGATTTTATAAGAATTAGTTGGAGCTGTAATTATTGTTAATGTAAAATGATGGCCTTTCTTAACCTTTCTTCAAGTAAATATTATAATGATGGTGTTTGGTGGTAATAAAATCCGTTCACAAGATAATCATAGCACATTACTGAGGTTAAATGTCATGAATGTTGATTAAGGTTGGCTAGGTGGTTAGTGAGGGAAAGGGACTCTGATAAGGGCACCACAAGAAAGGTGGTACACTGTGGCAGGGGTGATAGAGAAAGCCAGTTTTGGGGGAGCTAAACAAGAAAGGGAAACTTACCAAACCAAAATCTGGTATCAGAAAGGTTTAGAAAAGGAAGCTGGAATGTAATATCCCTTACACCTCGGGTCCACTGTGCACGCACTCCTGGGAGAGGACTGGGCTCTAGGGGAGGGAGCTGGCATTTTGGTGGCAGTCTGGCTAATGGAATAGGCTCTCAATCCCTCAACGCCCTTCAATGAGAGAGCAATATAGCGAAAGAGATATTTACAAGCCACAGCATCAGAGTAACTGAAAGCTGGAAAATGGTATATAAGAGCACCTTGGCAATTTGAAAACAATCTCACCAATTTGATTAGAGACCTGAATCTGAGTGCTGAGAAAACTGTAACCTGGGGGTTGTATGAGGAAAAAGTGTCTGGGAGCTGTGAGACCTAGGGAAAAGAAAAGGCCAGATTGATCCAGATATACTTATTTACCCATTCTTTCCCTATACACTGGGAGTGCTGTACTTATGGGGCATCTTGTGCAGGTGTAGCCACAGGGAAACAAACAACACTCCCTGCTAGGGATTGCTGAAAGCAGACAGCTATGGGACTTCATCAAATTCTTTGTTTAAACAGTGATACTTTGTAGAGGGTGATTGAAAAAGGGCATGAGCAGAAACAGGGTAGCGGCGAGGTCCGAAGGTATCTTCAGAACTCACTGGGCAGAAGGCTTGTGGAGGAAAATCACAGAGGCAAAATTGGGATTTGTCATGCAGGGAAAGGACTGGGGAGTAAGAGGGCTTTAGTGGAAATTGATAGACAATTGGGCGCTGGGACAATTACACTGCACTCTGTCCTCCCCAAATTAACTGAGGTGATCAACTTTCGGGACAGAGACAAAAGCCTAGAGTTACCCACGCTGCTTGCAACAGGGAAGTGTGCCCATCTAGACCAACAAACTTTCTTGCTCACAGGCAGGCAATTTAGCAAAATATAGCACAGAAATAGTTTGGAGACTTTCAATTGAAATCAGATTGCAACAGAAATGAGATTGTGAGGACACTTTGATTTTGTGCTTTTGCAACTACATGAGGGTATTGTTTATTTTATTTTATTTTTCCCTTCTCATATTTCTTTTTTCCATTTTCCTCTCTGTTCTTTTTACTTCTCTCTTTCTTACTCCCTTATCTATTCTCCCTTCTTTTCTTATTTGAACCTGACATATACACAAGAGGTATCTGTATATGGACAAAAGAGACTAAGAATCAACCAACGATTTAAATAGTATCTTTCACAGGAATGTTAGGGTAATCCTCACTAAAATTATGCATAGAGGATCTAAATATAAGTTAATTATTAACATATTAACAGGTTCTGACATTCTCACAGCTTCTCTCAGTCTCCAATTTCAATTCTTTCCTCTGCATCCCTCCTCTAGGTTCAAAAATATTCTCTCAACTCTCCTTAAAACTAGTTCTTTACTCAAAAGCAACTGAAACAGAATTTGACCTCCTGTCTGTGTTTTACCTATTGATATTTCCCTTCTCTCTCACTCTTTTTATTGACTTACCACCTTCCTTATTCTTTTCTGTCCCCCTCCCTTTATATCCCAATTGTACTGCTGATAGTAGTATAGTACAGTCTGTAAGAAGGATTGATAAAAGGTTGAAACTGCTAAAACAAATTTTAATGTACTTGATTGATACATCCTTGGATCTGTCGACATTGCTGTAAATGGTGAGCATTCCTTGCAAAATGGGGTCCAATCCAATTAAACTAAATCAGTCAAAGATAATAAATAATAAACACAAACAAAGGCAATATCACATCACTGGAAAGTAGACACAAACTAAAGCAATCTCTATAATGGCAACGAAGTTTTTCTACTCTAATTGAATCTGAACCCTCAGCAAACAAAGCAAAGCAAACAAAAACTATAAACAAACAAAAACCCCAAAATAAAAACATATGAAATACAAGGCAACAAAATGCCTCTAAAATCTCTGCAATTCCCCAAAGTATATTCAAGGGGGAATCGATGGGGACAAAGTAAAAAGCCAAATGGATGAATTACACAAAATGATAAAACAACGAAGGTCAGTGAGTACAAAGAAGATATAACTATACAGCTATATGAACTTAATAAACAAAAGGATCAATGAACTTAAAAAAGATACAAATAAAAAATAGCAATGCTAACCACCAAGATTCAAAACACGAATGATAAATTTAACAAAGAATTAAAGTCCATTCAAAGACACCAAACAGAAATTCAGGCAATGAAAAATTCTACAGAAAGTATGAGGAAAAAATTGACAATGTGAGGAGAGCATATCAAACTAGATGATAGTGCTGTTACATGTAACCATATACGAAGAGAAACCTTATAAACAACAAGAGAACAGGGAAAATAATTCAGACAATGAATAGCTAGGTTATGAAAAGACTAACTTAAAATTAACTGGTGTCAGAGAAAGTCAGAACACAGCATGGATGGTATAAAACATATATAGCAGACAACTTTCCATATATGAAGAAAAGATTCAACATACAGGTAAGACATACAAAATCCCCAAATAGCCATGACCAGAGAACTTCTGCACATCACCTATTAGTCAAAATCTCAACGCAAAGACAGAATCTTAAAAGCAGTGAAAAAAGAAAACAAAACAAAAACAACAGATCACTTAGAAAGGTAAACCCAATACAATTACAGCAGACTTCTCAACACAAATCTTAGAGGCTAGGACAACGTCCAGTGAAGTGTTAAAACCCATTAAAAAACAACATTCAACCCATACTACCATATTCTGCAAAACTATCTTTCAAAATTGATAGAGAAATGAAGACTTTCCATGACAAAAAACATCTTAAGGAATTCATGACCACCAAACTAGCACTCCAAAAAATTCTCAAGGATATCGTAAACACAGACAATGAAGCTGACAATGTTATAAGACTGATACAATGAATAAATCAAGCAGAGTGGCAAGTTAAGCAAAAGTGAAAAATAAAGTAATAAGCAACAGAAAATGCAATGCCAGGAATAAATCAATAACTTTCAGTATTAACTCTCAATGTAAATGTCCTCAATTCCCCAATTTAAAACACAGATAGGCAGAAGGGATACAAAAATGAAAACCCAACAATATGCTGCATACAAGAGACATATTTAATCAAAAAGGAATTCATAGATTAAAAACTAAATGATGGAAAACATCACAAATAGATGAACTAGGTAAAAAAGAACAAGGGAATATCAGAGTTGAAGCACACCTTCAGACAAATGAACTTAATAAATAGCTACACTTTGTACAATCCAACAAATAGAAAACACATTCATCTCAGGAACACATAAAACTCAAAATAGACAACATGATAGCACAAAAAGCTGGCTTAAATAAATACAAAGATTTAAAATTGTCCCATATATATTATCAGACCACAGTGCAATAAAACCAGAAATCACTTGCCAAACAAACAACAGAAGTTTTACAAACACATGGAGATTAAATTATATACTTTTGGATAATCAAGACTCACAGAAGAATCAAGGAAGAAATTAAACAGTTTCTAGAAACAAATGACAATGCCAGTAAAACATTACAGATCCAATGGGGGCCAACAAAAGCAGACCTAACAGGGAAGCTTATTTCTGTGAATGCCCACATTTGAAAAAAAGAGAGTGAGCTGAAATAAGCTAATAATTCACCTCAAAATTCTATAAAAGCAAGAAAGTCTTTCACCGAAATTATAAATATCAGAGCAAAAATTAATGAAATTAAGACTAAAGAATAGTGATTGAGTATATCAATTTAATTACACCAAATTAAAAGCCTTCTGCAAGAATATGAAACAACCAATAGAGTGAAAAGGCAAACTACAGAATAGGAAAAATAAATTTCCAGCTATTTCTTGAACACAGGACTAATATCTAGAATATACCAAAAAAGTTAAAAAACTTATACCATCAAAGATAAAACTCAAAAAATGGGCAATTGAAATGAATAGAAACTTCTCAGAAGAAGTGCAAACAGCCAATAAATATATGAAAAAGTGCTCAACATCATTGGCCATGAGAGAAATGCCAATTAAAACAACCCTGAGATTATAACTTACTGCAAAAAGAATAGTTTTTATCAAGAAATCAAATAACAGAAAAATACTGGTGAGACAAAGAGGACAAAGGAACACTTTTACATTGCTGATGGAAATGTTATTAATATAACCATCATGGAAATCAGTATGGAGATCCTTCAAAAAATTAAAACTGAAATTTCAGTACAGCTAGCTATTCTCCTTCTAAGTAATTTTCTTCAAACATTTTTTAAAAAGTCATTTTACAGTGATATATACATACTCATTTTTACAGCTGCCCAATTCATAATAGATAAATTACAGAAGCAGGCTATATGTTCATCAACAGATGAATGGAAAAAGAAAATGTGAGATATCTATCTGTCTCTCTGCCTATCTATCTGATAATGAAGTACTAGTCAGTCATAAAGGATAAATTGGAGTCATCTATAGGAAAATGGATGCACCCCGTGCTCATAATGTGAATAAAATAAATTAAGACATACAAGTATAATTCTCACATGGTTTCTTTTCTATGAGAAAACCAATCATTACCTAGAGAGATATACCCTATGCCAAAGGGAAGAGGAACTAGAAAGGGAGGGAGGGGTAAAAGTGGGTGGACAAAGGGAAGTACAAAGAATTAAAATGTGTTATGTATGTGTACCATGCTCCAGCATGAAGATACTTATGTACAACAAAATATACTAATAAATATAAAAATTGTCATAAATACAAACATTAGATAGCTCGTGCATGTGTGCAAGATACAACATATTGAACATCATAATATTTATAAATAATATATGACATTTTAAATCAACATATATAAAAGCATGCTTAACTTAACTGGATTATTAATTCCTTGGATTCTGTGGTAATAATATTACCTAACTGATTGCCTCTTCTATATGCACAGAAGCCTTTTAAGAAACATTAATTGAGTGAAACAATGTATTCCATTTTGAATAAAAACATGGGAGGGCCCTTCCTTCTCTGCTGTTGGGACCCAGGTGAACTGAGCAGGAAGATGGCCTGAGATTGGCCCCTCCCTTCCCTGCTGCCATGACCCAGGTAAACGGCATGGAAAGATGCCCTGAGATCAGCTCCTCCCTTCCTTGCTGCCAGGACCTAGGTGACCCAGGAGAAAATGACCCAAGATTGGCTTCTCCTTCCTGCACTGCCAGGACTCAAGACCCAGGACCCAGGTGAAGGATACAAAGAGTTCTGGAGATCAGCTCCTCCCTCCTTTCATCAGGCAGGACCCTTCAGCATGCCATATAGTAGCAGCCATAGAGTAGGCCACTCAGCCAGGGTGCACACCATGGTTAGGTAGGACTAGTGGTGTGAAATAGTCAGAATCAACAATAATGATATGAGTTAGCAGGTGGAAAGCCTTGACATGACACCAGGGATAAAGCAATCTAACATGAGAAATCAACACAAAAACCTAAGTAAAATAAAAACAGAAAATACAAAATGACAAGACAAAAAATAAAATGTAGCCCCAAACACCCAGCCCACCCAGGACAAGTCCAGAGGACAAACAGATAGAGGAAATCAGAAGCCAACCACTGGAACTGTCTGAAATGATAGCAGCAGAAGTGAAAAAAACAAATGGAAGAAGCCATAGAAAAGATAATTTCTGAGGTTCAAAAAGAAATGATGATCAAAATGAAAGACATTAAAGCAGACAGATAAAAAAGATAGAGGAGCTCAGGAAAATGACAGAAACCATGAATGCCCAGCATGGAAAAGAAATGGAATCTATGAAACAGATGCAAACAGAAACCCAGGAGATTAAAAACTCCATTAAAAGTATATACAACAGAGGCCTGGGACTCACCGAGGCTTGCCTGGCACACCAGAAGCTCGGAACTCCTTGCAGCCACTCAGGGTCTGGGTGGAGCCACACTCCAGGGTACACTCTGCATAGATCCCTGGGACTGGGAGGCTTTGGCCCCGACCCAGTAAGGCGGAGGCTCCACCCACATGTCCCAGGAGGCCACCCTCAATTGCGGCGCACAGGATCCAGCTCTACCGGGTCCCGCGACTCAGTGCGACCCACCAGGGGAACACCCAGTCAGCCTCGCAGGACACAGAGCCACATAGGTTCTAGAAGAAAATGACAAAACGAAAGACAAAGAGGCAGTCTCAGTCCCCCAGCCCACTGAGAACAAACCCAAGAGACACTGAAATAGAAGACAATGGGAGTCGCACAACTGGACTTTCTGAAACGATAGAAAATGCAGTAAAGAAACAGCGTGATGAAGCTATAGAGAAATTCAAATCAGAATTATTCTCTCAGCTAAAAAATGAAACGAAAATCATTATTAAAGAAATGTTGTGTGTATCTAAAGAAGAGCAAGATAAAAAAATAGAAAAACTTAAGAAAATGATCGAAACTTTGAATGAGCAATATAAGACACAAAAAGAATGCATGAAACAGATGCAAAGGGAAATGCAGGAAATGAAAAACTCCATGGAAAGTTTGAAACACTGCTTGAATGAAGCTGAAGATAGAATCTCAGATCTTGAAGACAGCATGGGAGATCATGGCCATGAGAGAAAAGATCTCCTAAAAATAGTAAGGAACCAAGACACAACAATCCAACAGCTGCAAGACGATGCCAAGAGAAATAACATAAGATTAATAGGCATCAATGAAAAAGCAGGGGTCAATTCTAATGACCTGCGAAGACTATTGACAGGAATGATAGCAGAAAACTTGCCAAACATGGGAAGAGAATCTGAAATACAGGTAACTGGGGCATACAGAACCCCAATTAACCATAACCAAAATAAATCTTCACCCAGACATATAATAATAAGGGTATCAGAAATACAGCACAAGAAAAAAATACTAAAAGCTGTCAAAGAAAAAAAAAACAGATCACCTATGAAGGAAAGCCTATCAGAATCACGACAGACTTCTCAACACGAACCTTTAAGCTAAGAAGAGCTAGGAGTGAAGTATTTCAAATCCTGCAAGAAAACAACTTTCAACCCAGATTGATGTATCCTGCAAAACTATACTTAAAAAATGATGCAGAAATAAGATACTTTCACGACAAAGAACAACTGAAGAAATTTATGGCCACCAAACCAACACTACAAAGAGTACTGAAAGACACTCTAGAAAGAGATACAGATAGCCACAATCTTAAGAACAACAACAAAAGGAAACCACTAAGCAGGGCAAACAATTAAACAGAAAATGTAGAAAACCAACAATAGAAAGATATCATGACAGGGATGAGCCAGTACATATCAGTTACATCAATCAATGTAAATGGTCTCAACTCACCAATAAAAAGAAACAGACTAGCAGAGTGGGTTAAGAAACAAAACCCAACAATATGCTGTGAAGAAAGAACACATTTCACTCAAAAGGAAACACACAGACTAAAAATCAAAGGTTGGAAAACAATACTCCATGCAACAGGAACCCAGAAAAAAGCAGGGGTAGCTATTATGTTTGCAGACAATGCAAACTTCAAACCAAGAATGATCAAAAGAGATAAAGAAGGTCACTACATACTTGTTAGGGGAAAACTTCAAGAGGAAGAGATTACAATCATAAATAAATATGCACCGAATATGGGAGCACCCAACTATGTAAGACACTTCTTAATAGACATGAAAAACCAAATAAACAATAATACAGGTATAACAGGGGACCTTAACACCCCACTGTCACAGAGAGACAGATCAAACAAACAAAAAATCAGCAAAGAAATAGCAGAACTGAATCAAACTTGTGAACAAATGGACCTAGTAGATGTGTACTGAGTATTCCACCCATCAACATCAGAATACACATTCTTCTCAGCTGCACATGGGTCATTCTCTAAAATAGATCAAATACTGGTCCACAAAACATGCTTAAGTAAATGCAAACGAACTGAAATAATTCCATGAATATTATCTGACCATAGCGCAGTAAAATTGGAATTGAATGACAAAAAAACCTGCAATAACTGCATAAGCACATGGAAATTAAATAACACCCACCTAAATAACCAATGGATCACAGAAGAAGTTAAAGAAGAAATTAAACAATACCTAAAAATGAATGTAAATGCAAATACAAATTAACGGAACCTGTGCGATACAATGAAAGTCGTCCTCAGAGGGAAATCTATAGCACTAAACTCTCATATCAGAAAAACGGAAAGAACACACACAAACAACCTAATGATGTACCTCAAACTTCGAGAAAAAGAAGAGCAAGTCAAGTCCAAAGCCCAAAGAAGGGAGGAAATTATTAAGATTAGAGCAGAAATTAATGCATTTGAAACTAAGAAAACAATACAAAGACTTAATAAATCAAAGAGTTGGTTCTTTGAAAGAGTAAATAAAATTGAAAAACCCCCTAGCCAACCTTATGAAGAAGAGGAAAGAAAAAACTCAGATACATGCAATAAGAAATGAAAAGTGTGATATCACTACAGACCCGGTGGAAATACAGAAGATCATCAACACCTACTTTGAAAACCTTTACTCACATAGATTGGATAACACAGACAAAATGGACAGATTCCTAGAAACCTATGAATTACCAAAGCTGAATCAAGAAGACGTAAAGCTACTGAATAACCCAATTTCAGCTAATGAAATTGAAAATGTAATTAAGACCCTAACAACAAAGAAAAACCCGGGCCCTGATGGATTCACTGCTGAATTCTATAAGAAATTTAGGGAAGACTTAATGCCAACACTCCTCAAACTCTTCAATGAAATCGAAAGGGAAGCAAGTCTCCCTAACTCATTCCTGGAAACAAGTATTACCCTAATACCAAAACCAAAGAAAGACCCAAAAAAAGATAAAAAAGAAAATTATAGGCCAATCTCCCTAATGAACATAGATGCAAAAATTCTTAATAAAATATTGTCAAATAAAATACAGCAAGTTATCAGAAAGAGTATACATCATAATCAAGTGGGATTCATCCCAGGAATGCAGGGATGGTTCAACTTATGCAAATCAATAAATGTAATACACCATATCAACAGGGCCAAGGACAAGAAACACATGATCATCTCAATAGATGCAGAAAAAGCTTTTGACAAAATCCAACACCCATTCATGATAAAAACCCTACTGAAAATCGGAATAGATGGTCTCTACCTCAACCTGATAAAAGCCATATATCATAAACCAACAGCCAACATCTTACTAAATGGAGAAAAACTGAAAACCTTCAACCTAAAATCAGGAACAAGACAAGGATGTCCATTATCACCACTCCTATTCAATACAGTTTTGGAAATATTAGCCAGAGCAATTAGACAATAGAAAGAAATAAAGGGAATAAGGACAGGAAAGGAAGAAATGAAATTATCATTATTTGTAGACGATATGATACTCTACATAGAAGATACCCAAAAATCCATTAGAAGACTGCTAGAAGTAATAACCAAATTCAGTAATGTAGCTGGATACAAGGCGAACACTCAAAAATCAATAGCATTCCTGTACACAAACAACAAAGTCACTGATAGAGGAATAAGTGAAACCACACCCTTCACTATAACATTCAAAAAAATGAAATACTTAGGAATCAATATAACAAAGGCAGTAAAAGATCTATACAGTGAAAATTACATTACTCTGAAGAAGGAAATCGAAGAAGATTTCAGAAAATGGAAAGATATTCCCTGTTCATGGATAGGAAGAACAAACATCGTGAAAATGGACATTCTCCTAAAATTGTTATACAGATTTAATGCAATGCCAATCAAAATACAACTTGCCTAACTCACCGAGCTAGAGAAATCATTCCTAAAATTCATCTGGAACCAGAAAAGACCTAGAATACCAAAGGAAATTCTGGGCAACAAAGGGAAGGCAAGAGGCATCACAATTCTCGACCTGAAACTATACTACAAAACTACTGTGATAAAATCAGCATCGTACTGGAATCAAAACAGACCTGAAGATCAGTGTAATAGATTAGAAGATACAGCCGCAACTACAAACACACTTAGCCACCTCATCTTTGACAAAGGGTCCAAACATGTACATTGGAAGAAAGATAGCCTCTTCAACAAATGGTGCTAGAAAAACTGGCTTTCTATATGCCATAAACTAAAACTAGATCCATGCCTATCACCATGCACTAAAATAAAGTCAAAATGGATCAAAGATCTGAATATTAAAACAGAGACACTAAACTTACTAGAAGACAGAGTAGGTAAAAATCTTCATGACATAGGATTAGGCAGAGAGTTCATGAACAAAAATCAAATTGCACGGGAAACACTTCCCAGAATCAACAACTGGGATCTCATCTTGCTAAAAAGTTTTTGCATGTCAACGGAAATCTCCAACAGAGTGAAAAGAAAACCCACGAACTAGGAAAATATCTTAGCCAATTGTCCATCAGACAAAGGACTTCTATCTAAAATGTATGAAGAATTAAAAGAAATCAGGGCCCTAAAATTCAAGGACCCAATCCAAAAATGGGCATCTGAGATGAATACACACTTCTCAGAGAAAGAAATACAAATGGCAAATAAATATATGAAAAAATGTTCAACATCAATGGTCATTTGGGAAATGCAAATTAAAACAACAGTGAGATTCCATCTCACTCCAGAAAGAATGGCCAAGTTTAAAAAATCAAGCAACAACCAATGCTGGAGGGGCTGGGGGGAAAAGGAACTCTTCTCCACTGTTGGTGGGAGTGTAGACTGGTTCAACCACTGTGGAAGCCAGTGTGTAGATTCCTCAAGAAGCTAGGATGAGAGATCCCATTCAACCCAGTTATCCCACTTCTGGGCATTTTCCTAGAAGAATTGAAAACATCATACTATAGGGATATCTGTACATCCATGTTTATAGCAACCCAATTTGTAATAGCCAGATCTTGGAAACAACCCAAGTGCCCATCAATCAAAGAATGGGTAAAAAAGATGTGGTATTTTTACACAATGGAGTACTAGTCAGCTATTAAGAAAGATTACAGTGAGACTTTTATAAGTAAATGGTCACGACTTAAGACCATACTTACAAGTGAGATAAATCAAACCCACATGTGTAAATACCGTATTGTCTCCCTAGTGTAACAAACTGAAAAAGTATATATGATCCAAAATCTACAATAAATACTACGTAAGGGTAAAAAACAGCTTGAAGAGCAAAGGTAATTGGGAAGGGAAAAGGGGGAAAGAGGGAAGGGAAAAGGAAAAGATATAAATCTGTATATATGTATATGTAAGATAACTAAAACAAACACACTGCTGAATGTATTCGTTATTGAGAAAGAACAATTAATACTCATATGATTAGATCAATTTTACATGTCTATATATGTTAATGTAAACAACCATTTTAAAGATAACGATACACAATATTGCAACCATTGTCAAGTTTCCATCATCCTGTTTTGTAAACCTGCAATGTTATTGCTGTGCATTTACTCTAGTCATTTGTTTGTCTCTTTTGCTGGTTGTCTTTTTTATATGTGTCTTTTTTTTTGCTTAAATAAAAAAAAGGAAGTATATACAACAGATTGAATGTAGGTGAGGATAAAATATCGTATCAAGAAGACAGGATTATGGCTACTGATCAGGAAAAGAAAGGTATCTTAAAAATAACAAGAGACCATGAAAAATCAATCCAACAGCTATGAGATGAATGAAAGAACAACAACATAAGATTGATTGGAGTCTGTGAGAAAGCTGGTACAGGCAAAAACTGTAAAAAAAAAAAAACCTCTTAAAGATAATAATGGCAGAAAACTTTCCAAAGATAGATAAGAGTTTGACACTCAAATAAATGAAGCATATATTCTATAGAACTCAAAATAGGCACAACCAAAATAAATCTAAACCAAGGCATATAATAATCAAGATTCTAGAAACTCAACACAAGAAAAAAATATTAAAAGTGGCTATGGAAAAGAAACTAATCACCTATAAAGGAAAGTACATCAGAATTACAGGAGACTTCTCAACACAAGCACTCAAATCAAGGAGAGATTGGAGTGAGGTATTTAAATTCACCAAAGAATACAATTTTTAACCCAGATTGACGTACCCTGCAAAACTGTCTTTCAAAATCAATGGAGAAATAAGATACTTCCATGAAAAAGAACAATTGAATAAATTTATGATCATCAAAGTAGCTCTAAAGAATGCTCTGAAGAGTATATTAGAAAGAGATAAAGAGACCACAGACACAAGAACACAAACAGAAAGAAGCCGCCAAGCAGAGCAAGGAATTAAACAGAGGAGGAAGAAGGGAACCAACAACAGGAAAGTAACATGAAAAAGATAAACCAATACATAACAGTTATAATCACCAATGTAAATGGACTCAATTTTCACCAATCAAAAGAAACGGACAGGCAGAATGGATCAAGAAACAAGACCCAACAACATGCTGCATTCAATAAACACATTTAACTCCAAAAGAAATTCATAGACCAAAAGTCAAAGGATGGAAAACAATTCTCCATGCCACAGGAACCCAAGAAAAAGAGGGGATAGCTATTCCATTTGTGGACAATGAAAACTTTAAGTCAAAACTGTTCAAAAAAGATGAAGGTCACCACACCCTTTTTAAGGGAAAACTTCAAGAAGAAGAGATAACAATTATAAACACACATGCACCAAACCCCAGTGCACCCAACTACATAAAACAAATATTAACAGACATGAAAATCAAATAAGCACTAAAACAATTGTAGTGGGGAACCCTGGTAGCCCACTCTCACAAATGAATAGATTAACTGGACAAAAACCAAGAAATATCAGAATCAAACCAAGCCTGTGAACAAATGTATATGGTAGATATTTACAGAGTGTTCCACCACAAAACATCAGAATACACATTGTTCTCAGCTGCACATGGGATGCTCTCCAAAATAGATGACATATTAGACCATAAAATACGTGTAAGTAAATGTAGAGTAGTTGAAATCTTCCTAATGCATACTATCTGACCACAGCACAATGAAACTGGAAATCAGTGGCAAAAGAAATCAGAAAAACTACATAAACACATGGAAATTAAACAACACCCTTCTGAACAACCAAAGGGTCACAGAGGACATTAAAGACAAAATTAAATAGTATACACAATTAAATGATAATTCTCATACAACATACTTAAGCTTATGGGACTCAATGAAAGTAGTCCTATGAAGGAAATTTAAAGCAATGAACGCTCACATCAGGAAAACAGAATGAGCTCAAACAATCAACCTAATTTTGAACCTCAAATTTCTAGAAAAAGAAGAACAAATCAAGTCCGAATCTCACATAAGGGAGGAAACTATAAAGATAAGAACAGAAATTAATGCAATTGAGAATAAGAAAACAATTTAAAAAACCCAATGAATTGAAAAGTAGGTTCTTGGAAAGAATAAATAAAATTGATAAATCATTTGCCAATCTCATCAAAAAGAGCAAAGAGAAAACACAAATTCAAGGAATTAAGAACAAAAAGGGGGAAATCACAATGAACCTACAGAAATCCAGAAGCTTACTAGTACCTACTATGATAACCTATATTCTAATAAGATGGATAACAGAGGAGGTATGGCAAGATTCCTAGATACAATCAAATTAACAAGTCAAGAAGGTCTGAAAATTCTAAATAACCTGATATCAGCCAATGAAATTGAAAATGTAATTAAAAACCTACCAACAAAGAAAAGCCCAGGTCCTGGCTGATTCATTCCTGGAAGGAATCATTATCCTGATACCAAAACCAGAGAAGAACCCAACTAAGAAAGAGATCTATAGGCCAAACTCCCTAATGAATACAGATTCAAAAACACTCAGTAAGGTACTGGCAAACAATAAAGCAAATTAGGCGGGTGCGGTGGTGCATACCTGTAATCCCAGCACTAGGGAGGCTGAGGCAGGAGGATCATTGTGAGTTCGAGACCTGCCTGGGCTACGAAGTGAGCTCAAGGCCAGCTTGAACTGCACAGTGGGACTCTGTCTCAAAAAGGCAAAAAAAAAGCCCTCAAAACAATAAACAAAATACAACAAAAACAATGCAGCAAATCATCAAGAATACTATGAACACCATGAAAACATGAACATATAGGATTCATCTTAGGGATGCAGGGATGGTTCAACACACATAAATCAATAAATATAATATACTGTATTAACAGAACCATGACAAAAACCATACAAAGATCTTAATAGATGCAGATAAAGCTTCTGACAAAGTCCAAAACACAAACATGATAAAAAAGTCCTACAGAAAATTGGAATAGATGGTGTTTATCTCAATCTGATAAAAGTCATCTATGGCAAACCAACAGCCAACATCATACTAAATGGAAAAAAACTGAACCTTTCACTCTAAAACCAGGAACAAGACAAGGATGTCCACTATCACCACTCGTATTCAATATAGTTCTGGAAACATTAGCCAGAACAATTACATGAGACCAAGAAATGAAAGGAATAAGGAAAGGAAAGGAAGAAGTCAAATTATCATTTGCAGACAACATGATACTCTACAAAGAAGACCCCCCAAAACTCCATAAAATACTTCTATATTTAATAATCAAATTCAGTAGCGTAGCTGGATACAAAGTCAACACTAAAAAATCAACAGCATTCCTGTACACAAGCAACAAACTCATGAGAGACAAATGAGTGAAGTCACACCCTTTAAAACAGCATTCAAAAAAATGGAATACTCAGGAATCAATCTAACAAAAGAAGTAAAAGATGTATACACTGAAAATCACAGTACTCTGAAAAAGGAGATCGAAGAGGTTATCAAAAATGGAAAGATTTTCTCTGCTCATGGATATGTAGAACCAACATAGTGAAAATGGCCTTATTTCAAAACTTTTATATAGATTTAATGCAATCCCAATCAAAATACCAATAGCATACCTCACCAAACTAGAGAAAACATTGCTAAAATTCATTTGGAACCAGAACAGACCTAGAATGGCAAAGGCAATCCCGGACACCAAAGACAAATTAGGGTGCATCACAATTCTCGACCTGAAATTATACTACAAAGCTACTGTGATAAATCAGTATGGTACTGGCCAAAAAACAGACCTGAGGATCAGTGGAACAGAATAGAAGATGCAGCTACAACTCAAAACATACTCAGCCATCTTATCTTTGACAAAGGAGCTAAACAGGTTCACTGGAAGAAAGTCTCTTTAATAAATGGTGCTGAAAAACCTGGTTTTCCACATGCCAAAGACTAAAACTAGAACCATGCCTATCACCATGCACTAAACTAAAGTCAAAATGGACCAAAGATCTAAATCTTAAAACTGAAACACTAAATCTACTGGAAGAGAAAGTAGGTAGCAATCTTGAAGACATAGGTGTGGGCAGAAACTTCATGAACAGAATCCAGACTGCATGGGAAACAGTACAAAGAATCAATAAATGGAATTTCACCCTACTAAAAAGCTTTTGCACAACAAAATAAATCACCAACAAAGTGAAAAGACAACCCACAGAGTGGGAAAGAATTTTAGCCAGTTGTCCCTCAAAGGACTTTATCTAAATCACACAAAGAATTGAAAAAATCAGATCCCCCAAATTCAAAGACCCTCTCCAAAAATGGGCATGTAAGATGAATACACACCTCACAGATGAAGAAATACAAATGACAAATAAACATATGAAAATAAGTTCAATATCATTGACCATTCGAGAAATGCAAATTAAAACAGCACTGAGATTTCACCTCACTTCAGAAAGAATGGCTAACATCAAGGAATCAATCAACGACAAATGCAGGTGGGGCTGTGGGAAGAAAGGAATTCTTCTTTACTCCTTGAGGGTGTGCAAACTGCTGAAACCACTGTGAAAATCAGTGTAGATATTCTTTAAAACTCTAGAATTAGATGTCCCATTCAACCCAGATGTTCCCTTTTTGTGTATCTTCCCCCAAAAATTAAAAACATCACACCACAGAAATATATGTGTACCCATGTTTACATCAGCACAATTTGTAATAGCTAAATCTTGGAAGCAATCGAAATGCCCACCAACCAAGGAATGGAGAAACAAGATGTGGCTTTTTTATATAACAGAGTACTACTAGGCCATAAAGAGGCATAAACTCTAGACTTTTACAGGTAAAAGGATGCACCTTGAGACTGTAGTCCCAAGTAAAATAAATCAGACCCATATGTATACACACTGTATTGTCTCACTAATGTGAGAAGCTGAATGAGTAAACAAGATAAAAAATGTACAGTAGATAATGTGAATTGGGAAGAAACTGTTCAAAAGAAAAGAGAAACAGAGGAAAGGGGAAAAGAAGAAAGAGGAAAGCAGAAAAAATATATATACAAGATATTTAAAATATTTATAGAGCTAATTTTTCTTAGTTCATTGAAAAGAAAGACTGGTGCTAATATTGTGTAAACCTTATATCATGCCTGTATCTTGTACTTTGAGTAACTACTATAAAGATAACATGCAATGTATTAATCATTGTTACTCTCCTATTAGGCTGATTTGAAAAAAAAAAAGCCCCAAAACATTAATCATATAATACTGGATGTAAAACCAAGCATCTTTTTTTATGAAAATAAATACAAATAGGTTTATTTCCCTGTCAAACTATTAGCTATAATAATAATACTTCAGAGATAATATCAAATATGTTGGTTGTAAATATAAATGTAATAATATAAATGTATTATATTAATAGTAAATATAAATGCATTAAATTTCTCTGCCAAATGGTTAAGAATATCAAAAAAGTTTTTTTAAAAAATAAAATTATATGTTACTGAAAAATAAATATGGAAGTTTAAAATAATAGAAAAAATAAAAATGAAATTTTGTGAACAGTAAAAAAAAGAGACTACTAGATTTGCATCCAAAAGGAAAACAATATTAAAAACCTAAGAACTTTTGGCTTTAAAAATGTTTATATAAGATGTACAGTACAACGTGTTCTAAAATTCTTATATTTCGAGGAGTGTCAGAAAACTAAAATTTTATGTGTGTAAACATTATAAATGCAATTAGACATAATTAGGTACAATAATGGTGATTACATTAGCTTTCAAATACCCTATTTACCTGTCTAAGAAAACAAATCTAGGAAGAAAATTTATTATGAACTTAGTTTTGAAATTACATATTCTTTTCAGAATTCAGGAATAAAAACTATATGATATGTAAAGCAGAATACTGAAGATGTCATTCATATTTTTCCTATCTAGGGTGCAATCAGGACAAAACAAATATTTAGAATTTAATTATACAGTTTTTCAGTAGAACTAGAACAAATGGTATCATCTTAATTGACATGTGTGTAACAGACTTAGGTATTTTAAAGTATTTGCAAAATCCCCATTAAGCATTAGCAGATCTGCGTAAATGTGAAGATAAAACTGTATTTTGATTTTCTTTTCATAACCCTCATAAGCATGAGATGAAAATTCAGTATTTTATTGTGATAAAGTGCCTCATGTAACGAGTTGTGTGCTTTCTTTTAAGACACACTAATTTCAAATGCTGTATTGTTTGATCAGTTCTGCAAATATCCAAATCAATCGCTAAAGATGAATATGCTGAACTTAGTAGACATCATGCTTTTGGATTTTGGTAATTTATCCATCAAATGAAATGACTTGCACAGTGTGTTTTGGACATTGGATAGAGCAATGTGCTATCTAAATTGATAGAACAAGCAATAAGAACTGCCAACCTTCTTTTTATGTTTTTTTTTGGGGGGGTGCTGGGGATTGAACTTAGGGTTCCACGCTTGTTAGGTCAGTGCTCTACCACTGAGCTACAATTCCTGCTAATGTCACTTTATATTTATTTTCCGGGAAGTATTACTGAAGTATTTGAAACTAACAAATGTTATGCTCAATTTCTCAATCTGAAAGTAGAATAGTTGGTAACATTGCCTGGTTTCATATAAATGTTTTAGGCAAATGAATAATTTATTTAATGAAAAATTCTTCAAAATGTCACATATAAAGATGGTTTATGATGTGAAAATAAAGGAGAATATTAATATTGCAACATTAAGATTATTAAATTTTAAGAAATTATTTTCCATATAGAAGTTGTCAGCACTTCTAAATGTAAATAAAACCATCCAAATAGTGTACATGATTAACTAATTTCCAGAAAGCACAAAATCTTGGTAAAAAAGATGACCTTCAAATAAAAATACAGGAAGTCCCATTTAGTATCTTGGATCTACTCACAGATGGTAGAGAAGTAAAGTAGAAGAAAGAAACATGTTTTCAGAAAAAAGCATAAGGTCTTGCAAAGATAGGTAAGAAGTAGAAAATGTAACTTCATTACACTAAGAAAGTGGTGAAGAAAAACTGTTCATAAGTATAAAAATTTATAGTTGGCACTTGATTATCTATGTTAATGATGCTACATTTTCAAGCTTTTTAGAAACATAGAAAGTTTAAAAAATACATCTATAGAATAATACAGTAATAATTGCAAAAAAAGTAGCAATAAGGCCAAGTTGCTAAGATGTGGGGAAATGGTGTGGTTGGTTAACATACATTCACTTGTTAATATCAGAATTTATAAACCTATTAGGTTTTAAAATCTTACATTTCTCTGGTCATAACAATATGAGCTTGTTTATTAAATAAAGTGTTTTTCTATGAAGTTAACAAATTGCTACTGAAGAAGGAATTGTGTGCTACCATCTCACTGATCACCTCTATGTATCGCTGTGTACATAGGAAAAGCAAATTACAGACTTTAAAAATAGCCTTAAAACATGATTATGATAATAAATCCATGATACACTTACACACATAAATTTATATGTAGAAATATATGAGCACACAATGTATAAAGAAATATATATTATAATTGAATACAGGTGATTTGCATTGATTTGGATTCTACACATTTCCCCACCAAAGCTCATTTCTATTAACAAGGATGATCAATATATGATGGTAAAGTTACACTCTATTTGAAAAGTTACTATCTTCATTTAATGTATAATACCAGTATAATATTAGTACAAAATTCAAATATGACATTAAAGTAGTAAGATTTACATGTGTGGATTGTAATCCAGCATTTAAATGTCAAACCTCATATAGCAAGTCAATTCTTCATGTATCAAAGACAAGAAAACCCGTTAGAAAACTTATTGAGAAATAACTTGTATTTTTTGAACATCAATTTGAATTTGATACACTAAAAAGTACAGATACATATAAACTTTGGATAACTGTAGTAATAAATGTGGAACAAGTCCAACAAAACAATCCCTATTGTTTATATTATTTTGTTGGGTACAATGCAGCTCTCAGTTATTGAAAGTGTTTTTTAGGACTGGGGATATAGCTAAATGGTACAGCGCTTGCCTGACAAGCACAAGGTCCTGAATTCCATTCCCCATACCCCACCCTCAAAAGTGTCTTTTAAGCTTAAAAATAAAGTATATTTTCATAGGCTAAAGGTCCAAATTCCAGGTAAAAATCCTTCAATAATTTGCAACACAAGCCTGAATACTAGTACAAAACCTGAACCTGCTAATTATTGTTCTCAAAAATGCCAAGACCATCAGTATTCCACGATTGTAGAGCATTCAAATATTGTTCTGACCTTTGACTTCTCCCAATTTATATATACTCCAAGCTAATATTTTTCATATTTATACTAACATTAGCATTCCTATAATATATCAGACTATAGTAAAAACACGTATAACCTCACCACAACAAATGTAATCATTATGTACTCTGTATGGGTTTGATCCTGTGTCCCCCAAGGCCTCATGTAATCAGGACAGGGCTGAGTCTGGCATTCATGATTAGATTGTTGTCTGGTACTGGGATTGGTGATGTGAGTGCTACACCTGCCCAGGGCTGAAGCTGACATACAGTGTAAAGGCAAGAGGAAGGCGTGTCTTCCTCTCTCTCGCTGGGTCGCCTTGCTGTTTGGCAGCTGCTATGAGTGGCTGCACTGCCACGCCATGTTACCTTGGAGCCAACTAAGTATGGACTGAAAACCCTGAAAACTGTAACAAATAAACCTTTCCTTCTCTAATTTTGGGTGTCAGGTATTTTGTCTCAGCAATGAGTGAAAAGTAACTAAGACAGAATTTGATATCAGTCTGAGTGGAGTCATTGCTGTGACTAAACCTGACCATGCAGTTCACAAGCCTTTGGGACTGGCTTGTGGGAAGACTTTGAAAAGGTTTGGAGATGTCGCCTGAAAGAGTGGCACTGGAACAGTTTAGTTTGTTCTGTACAGGAGTTTCTGGTCAGCTCAGAAGACCAGAAGGTTTTTAAAAAGCCTGCCAGTAAAGTCCAGGCTCGAGAGGTTTCTGCTGGGAAGAAGGACTGTATTGGTTGATGGACTTTACAGGATGTGTGTTACAGCTTGGCAGAAAGTTTGTCTGCATTCTGCTCATTCCCAGAGACTTTGCCTAAGACTGAGATTAAGGATAATGGACTGATTAATCTGGCAAAAGAAATTTCAAGGCAATCTAATCTTGAGGTGATGGCCTGGCTATTGTTGTGGGCTTTTAGCCAAATTTATGTCATCAAGAGCAAAGGGCCCAGCAGAGTGATTTAAAACATTGAGTTTGGCCAGGAAGCTGTGGACTATAAAGACAGAGCTGAGACCTTGATTGCTGAGAAGGAACGAAGGAATAAAAGAGATGGCCTAAGGCCATGCTGAGTAGCAGTGGGCCTCCACTTTTGCAGCCTCAAGCTGGCAAAGGTGAAAGAGTTTTATTTACATTTAGAAGTGCTGACAACTTCTATATGAAAAAGCCACAGGGTGCCACATTCCAGAGTAGCGACAGAGGCCACAAGAGGTTCCAAAATGATGGCAGCCACACTAGATTCCAGAATAGCAGCGGCAGAGAAGCTTTTCCTCACAATTAGGTTCAGAGAGCTCAGTGATCCAGGCAGTCGACCCCTACAGCCAAGAGAGAGGCAAGCCGGGCTACTACTCCAGCTGGCAACAGACCCTGGCACCATGCATGTGCACTGATTTTAGGTGCAAGGAAAATGCACAAATTCTAAGGCTAAGGCAGCTTCCACCCAGCCTTCAGAGGGCAATATGTAAAGATGTAAGGGTTAAGCCAAGGGTACAATGGAAAACCCAGAAGTTTGAAAAAGCCAGGAACATGGATCATCCAAGTAAACCTGCAAGAATTGAGCAGAGTAGGCTTAAGACAGAAGCTATGAAAGTTAAAACCCCTGAAAGTGCTACAGGCATGGAATCACTCAAGCCTTTTGGAGCTCGCAACCAGAATGCTTCAGATGCTAAGCATAGAACTCCAGGACTTAATGTTTTCCCTACTGGATTTTGGACTTGCTTTGGTTCCAATGCTTTGTATTTCCCTGTGTGTAACTTTTGGAATGGTACTGTTTATCTCATGACTTTGCATTTTGGAAGTGCTTAACTTGTTTTCATTTGTACAGGGGGTTACAGTTAAGAATCTGCCATAGATCTTAGAGAGATTTGGGACTTGGATTTTTCAGCAATGCTGAAACTGCTAGGACTGTGCCACCTCTTAGAAATGAACTAAATGTCTTTTGTATAAAGGATATACATGAGTCCTTGGGGGCCCAGGGGTAGAATGTATGGGTTTGATCCTGTGTCCCCTCAAGGCCTCATGTAATCTGGACAAGGCTGAGTCTGGTGTTCATGATTGGGTTGTTGTCTAGCACTGGGATTGGTGATGTGAGTGTTGCACCCACCCAGGGGTGGAGTCAACATACAGTGTAAGGGAAAGAGGAAGGAGCATCTTCCTCTCTCTTGCTGGTTTGCCTTGCTATTTGGCAGCTGCTATGAGTGGCTGCCCTGCCACACCATGTTACCTTGGAGCCAACTAAGTATGGACTGAAACTCCTGAGAACTGTAAGAAATAAACCTTTCCTTCCCTAATTTTGGGTGTTAGGTATTTTGTCTCAGCAATGAGTGAAAAGTAACTAAGACATACTCCAAATATTCAGGAATAAAAATTTTAAAGTACTAAATGCTATAATCAAAACAAATTGGTTTCTATTATTTAACTAGTTAAATTTATCCAGAAATATAAAGTAAAAAAGACAAATTGTTAAGAATTCACATAGGATGAATATTTGTATAATTAATAAAATATAATTTTTATCTAAAACAATCCTATGGTCCCTCTTAGCATAGGAAAAAAATGGGATCTTTATCATTGTTGTCAAATAGATAGATATGTTTGATATGTATTTGAAGAAAATGATGAAAGAATTTGACAATTTGGAAAGATCACTGCCAAAGTTACAATACAGTTGAGTTAATAGTCAGTGGATCTTTCAGCAAAGGTAGGAATTTTCACTGTATCACTAAACAAGGTCATAAACCAACCAATCTGAAGAGAAAAGAAAAGCAACAATAAAGTGCCTTGACAGATGTTACACACAAGTAACTTCATGCTCCTATCCAGTACTCATACAAATTGCACACACATACATGTGTGTGCACATGCACATATGCACACATGTACATGCATGAGCATAACCTCAGCAGACAGGATAAAATGGTTGCTCTAAAATAATCACTCTTAAATTTTAGCATGCATCACAATTACATGGAGGACTTGCTATTTTTTTTTTTTTGGTGGCACCAGGGATTGAACTCACAACCTCGCGCTTGCCTGATAGGTGCGGAAGCTGCTGAGACAAACTCCCAGCCCTGGTTTTTTGAGGCAGGGTCGCACTGCATAGCTCAGGCCGGCCTTGTGCTTGCGTTGTAGCCCAAGCGGGCCTCGAACTCACAATGCTCCTCCTACCTCAGCCTCCCGACACATGGAGGACTTGTAAACACGGATTTCTGAAGTCCACCTCCAGAGTTTCTGATTTAAAAGGTCAAACATACAGCTTCAATATTTGCGTTTCTAACAACTTCCCAGATGATGTTGATGTTGCTGATAGAGGAACACATTTTAAGAACCATTACACGAAAGGAAGCTGAGAATGAGTGGTAAAGAAAACTAATCTCAACAGGAGCACTTCATAATTTAGCTATTTCTATTTAGTTTAAAACTTTACATTGAATATTAAAAATTCTAATCAAAGTGCAGCTTTTATACTATAGGATTTTTAAAATATTTTAATTGTCCAATATTGCTTTCTCCAATAAATGTTACTATGAGGATCTTTCTAAAGGTTGTATTGTAGTTCTAAAACAGAAGTCTAATGAGCTCCTCTATGTATAATACATGATTGCATAAAGAATTAAACTCCCATACTTTAGAAACCTTCAAGAGATATATCCACATATACCTATATGTCAATGCATACACAGAGTTTGATCACACAGTGCACTACATTCCACCAGTCCAAAAAACATACATAGCATTTGACTACTAGAAAGAGATACTGAATATTTTATTTGACATATTAACTTTTTTGTAGAGAGAATATTAATGTCAGTGAGAAATGATGAAAACATCAGTGCAGGATTTAATTAAATAACGGTCTGCTCCCAACCAACCACAATGTCTTTAAAAATCCAGTTATGCATTTCAAAAAACAATATTCTTTCTTATATCAGGAAAAATATATAATTACTTTGATGTCTTCATGATAGAATCAATAAGACAATGCAATATCCTAGCCAATATTAATAGTATCATGCAGTGAAAAAATATTTTAAAAAGTGTTATTGGTCTCATGGCAGTGTCTTGTAGGGGTTTTGCTCTGTCAAAAGTAAAGCATCTAGTATTACTTTAACCCAAGAGAGAACTCTGACTATATTTGACTCATTTAAGCCTGAATAATTAATAAAAGACTGATTGGGATACCTGCAACCCAGTTAGCCAGGTAGGGATAAGAAAGTACTGCAATCTGTGCTTCATACTTACTATTTTGTGTTCTGTTCCATGATGAAAAATATAGTATGGACACTTTTTTATTTTCCCTTTAAACAATCAAGTTGAAATGCCCGTTAATTAGTTGGTTGCTCAAAACCTGTTCTTTGATTTAATAATTGCTAAGTCATAAAGAGGTAGCTAAAAAAGGAATAAAATATTTCAATTACTATATAAAAATAGGATAAGAATTTAAACCAAAATATTTTGATTTTTTCAGTTCTTGACATGACAAAGAACTTTCTTCTAACCCAAAGCACATAGATAGAAAATACAGAAGATTAGTGAAAATCAAAGCAAATGAATTGCCTTAAATGTGACAATAGAATGTGCTTTAATTGCCTGATTAAAGAAAATAAACTAGGTAGTACTTACTATATTGCTGTGAATAAGACTGAAAATAAAAGGCCTTTTAACTTACTTTACCTTGAGAAAGTCATAGACACTTTTGCAGTTACCTTATGATATCAAATCCATTTTCTGGCAATCATGAATCCACAGCAGCTATGCTTACTTTCTTTTCTGTAAGTCTGCTGTATTTACCTATGTACACAACTCTGAAGTAATCTTTAGAACAGCCAACAAATTAGAATGCATAGCCCTTCACAGAAGAACAGATGACTCTAGAAAATTCACATTATATATCAGGTGAATATAATAGTAAGATGTAAGAATATATAAGTAGATCTACTTAAATTTCATCCCTGTTACCCAACTTCTTTTTAAATGAAGATTTTTAATTGCATCACTATAAGGCAGACTCTTTCTCTATGGATGTTATGCTAACTTATTCTTGTAATAGCTGAAGTTTCTAAAACATGTATAAAATAAAAAGGATACTAAACTATTCTAAAGAACTAGATTTTACTTTCAGTTAAGTTCATTATTATTTGTTATATCACCATTGGCATAAGTCAGGCTTACAAAAGAATAATAGAAATTTCTGTATTTACAGCCCAATCATAAATGAAAATATTGGGACTTTGTCCTCTATAAGAAGCATATTGGTTGGGTATGATGGTGTACCCTTATAATCCCAGAACTCTGTGAGGTGAAACAGAAGGACTACAAGCTGGAGCCCAGCCTCCACAAAACAGTAACTTAGCAAGACTGTCTTTTTTTAAACAAACAAACAAACAAACAAGGATAAAAATGATACAGAATTTCAAAAAAGGAAATTGACACTAGTTAATATATTGCATATTATTAACTTGAAAGTAGTTGTTCAGATTACAAGATTTAGGCATAAAAAAGATCAAACAATCAAACGATGAAAACACAACAGTTCTTTTTGATGAACAGAGATTAGTAGTATGGTTATGTATTTTGCATATATTTACATACACATAAATACGTGAATATTTATAGCCAAAGCAAAAGCAAAGTTAAAGAAAATCTGCTAGGGAAAATAAAAACTGCTTGTTTCATCCAAATTTTCATCTGGAACGTAAATTTGCATTTATGTAGTAAATTATGAAAGAAATGGTGGAAGGAGGAGGAGTATGTGTGTGTGTATGCACGCACACATGCATGCACACATGCATATAGCAAGGGAGATAGTGTGGGTGGGAAGTGGGAAAGGCATGAGACAAGGCAGTATTTATAAGAAATGTAGGAAATGGATTTTTGGTCTGAGAAGGGAGAAAAGATAGTATTATTCCACCAGAAAAAGTTTAACACTAAAGGAGAATGGAAAATAGTAATGAGATTACCTTGCTGGCGTATGTAGAACCCATATAACTAAATACCATGGACTACCTTAAATTGTGTGAGGACAAGTTGCCAGGGAAATAATTTTAAGTGCCAAGGGATAAGGAAATGAGGTTGGAAGCTTGTGAAGTCTGTGGACTGGATGAGTGAGACTAGAGGGGTGTACAGACTAAGTTATTTCAGCACCCAGTTGTTCTTGGACAGCAGCAGCTCAGCAGCCTTGGGCAGCTGTTAACAGATGCTTTCTCTCTGCACTCCTCTTTTACGAAACTTTCTTCTTTAATTTCTTTCCTTATTTTTTTCCTTCTTTATTCCTTATCTTGTTTTAAAAAACACTGTGTATTTCTTCCTAACTCTCTTTAGCCACCACATTATCTAGAACCTCATACTAATATCATTCCCTCCAGTTCTTCCTTGATAGAATAGGACAGAAGGAATTTGAAAACAGTAGTTGATGAAGTTAAGTTGTAAGTTCTAGATGGCTGAGAGGGTAGCAATGAGGGGATTGTGAGGAGGGCAGCAAGAGCCATGAACAGATTATTTTTAGTTTTTTTTTAAATTTTGTTTTTCTTAGGGCATTTTGATAAGTTTGTAGTTTTCTGTCTCTTTGTAAGTCATGTATGTACGGTATAGACTATAATTCTTGAGTCCCTTTCAGTGGCCAGAGTCCTTAATTCCTTGAGTGTTGAAAGGTATTTCCACAAGAGTTTGACTTGGGAAGCACTTATGAGATTGCTGTGTTCACTATTAGGGTCTTATGAGCAGAACAACATCCAATGAAGAAGGGATGATACTTTGATCTTTAACTTTGCTTTTGCTTTGGCTATAAATATTCACATCTTTGTGTTTCCCCCTATCTTTAGATACTTACAAGAGAAAAGAGTTGGATGAAGGCATTCTTAAAAGAAACAATTTCAAATTACAAGCTTTGAAATTTTAAAATCAAATTGCCTTAATGAAATCCACTAAATTTTTTATTAATTGGATTTTTGTTTCTAATCTTTGTATTATTCTACTAGAGGAAAACAAAGTTAATTTACTTTCAAGGTAACTGAAGATTGTACAAAAATGGCTCATAGATACACTGTAGGAAGAAATAGGATGTTCAGAACTAAAGAAAATGTGTGTGTGTGTGTGTGTGTGTGTGTGTAAATATGCTTGATTACCTGAGTATAACTTTCATTCAATGATAGATAGTATTTAAAGATATTAGTATCTAAAAATGTTAAACAGAGACATAGTTTAGTTTAGAAATGTCTTAGGCAAAATTTTGTAAATCACTCACTTTTAGGCTACTTACTGAGATGTCAATGGATTAGTCAATTCATTTATTGAGTTTCACAATTCCTTCATCCTAGAATTCTGAATAAATATAATTTTGGATACTACATAAATATATCAGTTACGTTACTCATGTCTTGAGTTAGCTCAGAAAATAAAGTTTTAAAATAATTACTTATGACTTTTTCACTACATTAACTGTTTAATTTTACTATTGCCATAATTACAGGGATAACTTAATAAAATATCACTTTCTAAAATATTAAGCATAAGATATTATTTTAGTTAAATAAGTTTCTAGATACAATGTAAATTAAATGTCAATTTCATCATGTACTCATAGTATAAATTAAGATAAAGTAATGAAACTGACATTCTACAAGATTTCTCACTGTATCTTCTGAAAACATATTTTGCTGAAACTGAATTTGACAATAATCCTATTCAGAAGATTTCCCTCTCCAAAGTTCCCCATCAACTGATCTCCCCACATTCTCTGCACTTTACTTGCCAAAACAGTATCAATATTGTGGTCAGGAGACAAAGAATATTACCACTGTATAATTAATATTTGTATAGTTAGAATTATTTCAAGTGAGAAATTCTAACAAGTTAATTGTTAGTTCTAAGTTTGAAGAAATACTATGTGGCATACATTAAATTATAAGAACATGTTCTTTAAGATATGTAGATAACTTACGATACCTGTACTAATATTAAAAATGGTAAGGATCAATATATAACCCATACAGATACTCATATAAGTTTACATATTCATATATTTTTCTTTTAGGAGTTTTGCAACTGCCTGTGAATTTAAAATTAAGTTGCAATTTTTGAAATACAGACTCTGGAGAAGTACTATTTAATTTGTACTCCCACAATGAATATTGTTTAAAAATTCCTTAAAAAGCAGTTTTTGATAAGCATATTATTGTTTCATGCATCAAATGAATAAAAGCATTTAAAATACAGAGTTCTTTGCAACATAACTTCTTGTTACAGTATGTCCAGTTTACAGTAACTATCCATAACATTTTAATAGGGCTATCAAATTTAAGAGGACGGGCAGGCAAATAGTTATAGGAAGCAAATTATTTGGCAAAGCCTACGATCCACAGGGTATATTTTGAATAGTTGATCTAAGGAACATATTCAGTAAAATGTAGAATGAAATAAGAACATTTTCAAAGGGCAAAAGGTGAATCAAAATACCTATTTACTTTTTTCTGACAATGAAGTTCATGTTAGGCAAAAAAAATTTGAATGATACTTCAGACAATAATGTAGCATGTAGTATGTACAATTAAGTCCTCATTCAAAAAAATTTAAAGCAATAAGAAGAGCCCATGCTCTACATGAAAAACTAAAGTATGAAAGAAAATTAATGAGGAAAGTAATAGATAAAATAGCCCAGGACAAAATAAGAGTTAGATAGTTAGGCAGAGATTGGAGAAGTCTTAAATAGAATAAAAGATCACAATTTTGAAATATGACATTTAATATATAAGCAACAGTCACTTAAAGAAGTTATAAAATGTTGTAAGATACACACATGATACTAAATTTATTAAAAATAAAAAACTAACCACCGCTTTCAAACATTGCATAGTCTGAGAAATAAGATAACCTACTCTTAGCTGCTCAAGATTCTAGGAAAAAACTCATCTTTACTCTATCCAAATACTTCATGATTTTACATGCTATGATTCAATCATTTTTTACCTGCTATTTCTTTTTTTTTTTTTTTTTTTTTTTTTGCGGCACCGGGGATTGAACTCACAACCTCGCGCCTGCCAGGGCAAGCGCTTAAGGCACTGAGCCAAACTCCCGGCCCTGGTTTTTTGAGGCAGGGTTGCACTATGTAGCTCAGGCCGGCCTTGCGCTCGCGTTGTAGCCCAAGTCGGCCTCGAACCCACAACGCTCCGCCTACCTCAGCCTCCCGAGTGCTGGGATTAAAGGCGTGCACCACCACGCCCGGCTTTACCTGCTATTTCTATACAGAAAAATATTAAGCAGTCTATTCTGATCAAAGCCTTTCTGGTACTTGTTTTTACTATCTTTCTGGCGCCACTGTAGACTTTCAGTTCTTTCTAAAACAATGGTGAATAGAAATATCTAACATTTTATAAATACTAAGATACCATGTTTTTATATCAGTATAGTATTTTTTGTTTCAAATACCATGCCTAATAATGTTTACCTCTTCATATCTTCTTTGACTACAGAAGTCATTACCATTTCTGAGATTTTTCATTCTAAGCCTTCTAACAATACATAATCTCATTTAATCCTAAAAATGAAGCTACCAAATATCTGTGTTTTCAGAAATAAGGAAATCAAAACCCACTGAGTTTATAGCTCCATGATGATCAGCTCTTAAGTCTAGGAATCAGAAATTCAAACCTATCTTGGAATGACTCAAAATGTACTGTTCTTAACACTACCTACACAAAAAAATTGCAATGACTTCAAAATCCCTTTTTTGGATTCTAACTACCAGTCTTAGTAAGGGATTGAAAATCTAGTGACGATGGTTGCTTTGCTCTTTCTGAGGTTATGCATGAAACAGAATAGACTGAAAGATATTTCTGTTGTTATTGTCTATCTTGTTGGCTTAATATAAAGCAATGTTAGAACAAGATAACTAGTTCTTCTCTGGAGGACATCTGAGAATGTCTAGATACATAGTTGGTTGTTACAACTTGAGGCAAGATGTGCTTATTGTAGGGGGTAAAGGCAAGGATGCTGTCATACATACCACACTGCACAGGACAGATACCATAAACAAAGAATTCTATAACCCAAAATGTCTATAGCACTTTTGGCTGTAAAGTAAGATTTATAGACTATTCTATAGAAAAATAGTATTTAAAATGACAGACTGCGTGTAATCAAACACAGAGGACTGTAAATATTTACTGAACATGCTGGACTCTGGTCTAACCATGGGAATGACTTTGACAGAATTTTGATTTGAAACTCAAGTGTTTAATGTAGGAAGAAGAGTAGTAAAGTGCTAAGAAAGTAACAGTATATGAAAGTAATATTTGTCACTAAGTGTACAGGGCTAATGGCCAGTATAATGATGTATAATAATACAGAATAGTAGCCTATCAAGAGAGTTGACTTTTTTAACCTTGTCTTCATCTGCCTTTCTGCTAAAGGTCTCTTATTTTAAAATTTTTCTTCCCTTAAGAAATTTTCTTTGAAGAACCCTTAGATGTTAAAAAGAAAAGGAAAGGGTTTATTTAAAAATGGGTTTCTCCCACATGTGTAAATACCGTATCGTCTCCCTGGTGTAAGAAACTGAAAAAGTATATATGATCCAAAATCTGCAATAAATACTATGTAAGGGTAAAAAACTGCTCGAAGAGCAAAAGTAATTGGGAAGGGAAAAGGGGGAAAGAGGGAAGGGAAAAGGAAAAGATATAAATCTGTATATATGTATATGTAAGATAAATAAAACGAACATACTGCTGAATGTATTAGTTATTGAGAAAGAACAGTTAATACTCATATGATTAGATCAGTTTTACGTCTGTATCTGTTAATGTAAACAACCATTTTGAAAATAACGATACGCAATATTGCAAACATTGTCAAGTCTCTATCATCCTGTTTTGTAAACCTATAACGTTACTGTTGTGCATTTACTCTAGTCGTTTGTCTCTTTGCTTTTTGTCTTTCTTATATGTGTCTTTTTTGGGTCTTACGTAAAAAAAATGGGTTTCTCTGAGCATTTATGCCTATATTAAATTTTTTCTGAGTCATACAACTCCAAAAAATTTGGAAACATTCAAAAGTGGAAAGTATCTCTAATAATTCAAATATTTTATTCTTTACCATCATATCATCCTTTAAGAATCAACCAACTCAGCTAATGATAACAAAATATAATTTTACCTTGTTATAGTATTGAAAATGTTTCCTAAAAAGGAAATTTCAAAGTCTTAAGCACTCTGTTAAAATCAGTTTCTAGAGAAATGCTTTTTCTAGTAATTGTATAATAAAATATCATTATTTAAATAAAATTGGAAATTTAACACAGAAATGATAAATATATTAATATAGTTGATCAAAAATACACTACAATAATCAAATTTTAATTTAAAAACACTCACTATAGTAAAAGACACATTGACGACAATAAGGATATATATGTTCAAAGTGGGGAGGAGTACTTTAAATATATTGAGGGCGAATAACGGCAATGTGTCTTTTATTGTTATAATTTTTTTAAATAGTCACTGTGCAGTTCAATCACCCCTGGTGTTATTCCTAACCAGTCAAAATTACTTCTTCACTGTTTTGTACTTGCTTGAATTCTATTTGTGTCTTTGTGTTCATCTCTCTTTTCTATAAATTAAATAACTGAATAACTGTAAGTAGAATAATTTTTCAGGTCACCTTTGAGAGTACTACTCAATCCTATTCCTCCTGTTTTTAAACTACTATTTTCCATCCCTTCTTCCATTTCCCTCAACCAGTAAAGCTTTGCCCTTCTTATAGGTCTAATCTCTTTCATCTGTCACTTGCCAGGATAACTTTCAAATTAAATGTGAAACAGCAGAACAGTGAGACTAGTGAGGTGTTCTTTGCTTCCTGGGGGAAAAATGTGTTCCTGTTATGAATAGCAAAGATCTTAGGCCAGGGATATAGCTCTGTGGCACGGCACCTGCCTGGCAAGCGCAAGGTCCTGAGTTCAATTCCTGGTACCAAAAACAAAAAAAATCTCCAACTTACACTTCTTTAGAATTTCTAGGAAACAGAGTCTATGTCCTCATACAGGAGCCAGCAAGAGTGACAACAAGCTGAAATAACTTTTCACTGTACTCTTATACTGAATGGGCAATTGAGATATAAAAGGAAAGCAACAGAAGAAGTCTTACGATTCTTCCTTGCAACCTTCTATACAGATTCAAAAGTAGAGGATATGAAACCAAGGATACTTTAGTTGAATACCAACTATATTTGCTTAAAACTTGTTTAGGCAAATCAATCTCGCTGAGCTTTGTTTTAGTTGTTTAACTGGTAAAAAGAGGATAATGTCATTCCAGGTTACCTGAGAAGATCAAGTATCAAATTAAAAAATGTATATGAAAGATTTTAAAGACTATTAAATTCAATAAAATTAAGGTATTTCATGCAGCAAAGAATTTATGTGATTATATTAGAGTATCTATTTTCATTATGTGAATAGAAGCAAAATATAGACTCCTGAGTCCCACTCCAAATTTATTATATCATAATCTATCGAGATTAGGTCCATCCATCTGTATTCTTAAGGACACTTAATTCTGACAAATACTATGTAATACTATACCATTCTCATTTTTCAGTGCACTTCTTTTCACTTTAATGGATGTTTAATAGTTACAAACATTAATTTTCTAATCGTCTCAAAATAATTTGCTAAAAGACTTTTGAGACAAATCTCTTCAATCAAATATTGAAGTTAAGTAGTTCAGATTCTTAACTATTTTTAAAACTTTTTTTTTGTACCAGGGATTGAACTTACAACCTCACACCTCGTCAGGCAGGTGCTTACGCCACTGAGCTAAATTTCCAGCCCTTATACATCTTTTCTAACTTAAAAGAAGTATTTTTAAAAAACACATTGGATTGCAGACCTAACCATGGCTAATCATGAAAACATGATTGCAGACCTAACCATGGCTAATCAATTTCCTGGGAATTATTATAATTTATCCCATTATCTTTGCTCATGTCAAATTTTAACATACTCAACAGCTGCCTAGTAAAGATGTTATCGTGGCTCTGCATCAATTATTCCAGTTAAAATTCACAGACGTTAAAATACATTCTTCAAAGTATACATAGGTGAGATTTACCATGTCTGAGTTTATCAACATGTAACTGATCTTGTTTTAAACTTTCATATTTACAATTAACTAGGCCCCAAAGAATTCAAGGGTGAAAGAGAAAAGAGAAACTGCCTATTTACCTGAGACAGGATAAGAAGTAATGCTAAATCTTGTATAAAGGAGAAAACAAAACCAAGATCCAAGATCACCTAAAACAATAAGAAATATAAATAAATATAACAAACAATGAATGAATAATTGTGTCTAAGAAGAAAATAAAATTATATTTAAAAGATAACAATTGGCTCTTTAAAAGTTACTTCTGTTTTTCAAACAAGACATTAAAAAATAAAAATAATCTTTATATAGCTTCACCTATGAAAGTGATTCCCAGACTGTACTTTTCCAGAACCTGTACTGAGAAACTTGTGTTTTCTTAAGAACATTAAAGCCTCATTATTAGGAAACAGAAGCCTATCACCAATCATTAACGCAAGAGCATAAACCAGTACCTTCAGAACCTTTTTTTTTTTTTTCTTGAGACAAGGGGTCTCGCTTTGTAGTTCAGGCTGGCCTTAAACTCACTATGTAGCCCAGGCTGGCTTCGAACTCTCAGCGATTCTGGTGCCTCAGCCTTCCGGGTGCTGAAATTACAGACATGCGCCACCGTGCCGGCTAGAATAACTTTTCTTGAAAGAGAAAGAAACCTAAGGATAAAATGAAACTTATTCAATTATATATTTCTCTCACATATTAAAATTTTAAAGACGAGAAAAAATTTAAACTCAAACTTCGTAAATTCTGCTTTAAAAGACTTACGCTAATTTTTTCCAAACTGCTATCTTATTTCTCTGAAATTTCGGAGAGTTGTAAACTGAAAAACACCGATGCTTATGCCAAAGATCTCTTCCTTCCTGAATCCAGAGTTTGGCGTTTAACAAAATACCTTCGGGCATTTTAATATTACGTATAAAAAGCCAACCATTATCAACTATTTCGATTAACTTCCCACTCAATAAGTTAGAAGGATTTCGTAGCAATTTTCATATTTTACATCGTCTATGGTAAAAAATATATACATATAAATTAAAGTATGAATATATACTTCTTAAATGCCGTTGTCTTAAGACGAGCCATCCTTTTTTTTCATTTTGACCGAAAACATCAAGTGTCCCTCACAACTTAAAATCACCGACCGCGCTAAGCCTCTAAACCCTTTTTTATATTGTTAAAATTTTTAACTAGTACTTTAAAAACCCTATACCTTTTTCCTTCGTCCGTTAGAATTTCACCTCTGAGAACAGATGAGGGGCCACAGAGTATGAAATCGGAGGGACGAAGCGGGGTGGAAGTCTTAGAAGCGTTCGGGGTATGACAAAGGAAAGAACTAGAAAGTTGTGGGGAAACGTTAGGCTCGGCGTTAGATTTAGGGCACGTGAAGGACTTGTGGGGGAAGGACGTAACCTCTTGCCCCCGAGAGCCACACCGCCCCCTAGCGACTGGAGCGCGTCCTAGCGATAGTGCCTTGCGGCGGCCATTTTTACACTGCCTCAGCCCCGCCCCTCCTCCCCCCTCCTCGGGTGCGCATGGCTGAGACTCCTGCCAGCGGGCAGCAGAAACAGGAAGTAGGGATCTCCTCTCTGGGCGGGTCAAGAGGACTGGCTTAGTTCTCCGGCGCCCTCGCATCCAGCCTGTGAGCTCGCGCCGCTGCCCTAGTTATTGCCACCCGAAAAAAAATCTTGAAACCATGTCGAATATGGAGAGTATCCTTTCCCATCTGACAAAGGTGCTGCTCAGGCCTAGCGAACGGGGGAAGGGCGGGGGCTCGGCCTCTGGGTGGCGCTTGGTGGTAATTTTTGTTGATCCAGTTGTGGAGGAGTGAGGGCGCTTGCGTGGATTGGTAGGCTCCGACAGTTTGTTTTTTTCTTTTTTCTTTCTTTCTTTCTTTCTTTTTTTTTTTTTCAGTTTGTTTATATGTTTGGTTTGGCTTGTTTTTATGGTAGCCACAGCCATGTGAGTGAGGCAAAGTGGATCTGCTTTGGGAAGGGACAGGGCAGTCGCCAAATCCTTGCCTCCTTGAGGACTGCTGTCACGGGTCCTTTCAGTGAATTGCCTTTCTTTGAAATTGATGTGGAATGACGCGCACGAACAGAGGCAAAGTGGCAGAAGTTCCGCAAAGATTTGGGGTGGAAGTGCAGGTTTTCGGATACAATACTAGGATGGATAGCTTTTGGGTAGCTGCACTTCTTCCTTTTTCTAGGTTGAAGTGACTGGTAATAAGGTAAAATGCTTATTATGAATCTTCCAAACTAAGATGATTGTTTGCTTGCTTATTGATTTAACACATGAAGAAACATAGTTCTTTAAAGCTATGAAAATCGTCAGTTGTACCGTTGCCCTCTAGTAAGAAATAAGAAGCAGTGTGAAGCCCTGGTAAAGGATGGAATTGTTTTTTCCACTATTGGAGTTAACATTAGAGAATCTCCATGTTGCTGAAATTCCTCTTTCCAGAGGTCAGCATTAGAGAAAATAGAGTATCTTACCTTTCAATTGAACAGGCAAATTGATAAAATGTGAGTAATAACAGTTTGATAGCTCATGTTAAAGCTATTTTGGCTTCATTAGTTTGTAAGCCTGAAATGTAGAAAGGTTTTTGGTGAAAGACTTAAATTATATAAGTCACGCTGTGAGTATTGCTAATATTATATTATGTGCTTGATGGGCCAAGGTAAACCAAGAATAAAATGTGAACATTTGAGGAGGTACAGATAGGTCATTTCATGGACAGAATAGATGACTAAATAGACCCACTTATCACTGCACTTTAAAGCATAGTAAAAGAAGTGTGGTTGAACTATATAAAGAGCACTACACTATGAAAAGATCAATTTTTAATTTCAGTCCCTTTTAAGAAATCTCTTGATTTAGGCAAGTCATATAGCCTGTCATGCAAAGTTGATTCATCTGTAAAACATTAAAACTGACCTGCCAACCTTATTAAGCTATTTTAAAGATAATATGAAACAGAAGTACCTACAATATTGTAAAACTTTGAACATGGTATTAAGTATGAAGAAATAGTTTTTACATTGTCATCTCTTCCAGAATTTTGGAAAGATTTGAGGTGATAATTCTGAAAGTGTTTTTGTACTCTGGTAGTGCAGAGTATTTTTGTTATATCTAAGTCTCCTGTATTTGATTTCCAGTAACAATATAACTGGTTACTAATTTTCTTTCATTGAAAAGTATGCTTATAATCAGAGTTAATGGTACTGTTACCAAGTTTAATACCTAACAAAAATGAAGTACCCACCAGACTGACAGAGGAAGTGAAAAGGTTTAACTTGATTCATACCATCTGGCTGTGATTATTTTAGGTTCCTTTGTGTGGAATGCAGACCTTATCCTTGCAGTATGGAAAAAAAATGACAGGAAGTCAGACTTGTCTGACTTGAGCTAAATAACTTAAAATAAAATTTGAGTAACATTTTTCTCCTTTCTGAGATGCAAAATTGCCTTGTTGTAGTATACAAGGCCAACTATGCTGGCATAATTTATTTACATGGTATTGACTTCTGCTTTTGAAAAAATGAACAATTTACCATTGTGGGTTATGGTAAAACTCACTTTTGAGAACTTCATTGAATTGGCAAATATATTTTTTGTGACATACTCATGTTGGTGTTTTACAAATATGTAACTGCATATTTACAGAGCATGTTTGGAGACTAGGGTTAGGTAACTAAAGGAGTGAAAAAATAGGGCAACAGTTAAGAGTTGCTCTCCTGGTCTATGCTGCCGCTTTTTTTTTCCTTCAGTATGTTATTACTCCTTTGCTAGTTAACTCATAAGTCATTTTGTTGTTGAAATAGTTCAGATATAATCGCTTTGTATGAAGGTTTCTGGTTTCTGAATCTCGTAACCTACCATCCCTGCTAAAAGCTGGGAATCCAAGAGTTTCTTTCCCATCAGTTTCCTTTTTGTATTCCTTTCCACATCTCTTTTCTCATCCATTTTAACCTCCCCACCATTGTTGTAGTCATGTTTGCATATCTATAATTAGAATGTAAATTCCTGGAAGAAGGGGTCCTTTTACCTTCCAATCCTTTCCTTAGACAGCACTAGCCTTATAGCACAAAATGAGCAAATGGTCTTCTATTAATCGTTAATAATTACCGTATATTTGAATCTCTACTATGGGCTAAACAATTGATCCATGTTATGGGTACTCAAGAGTTATAATTGTGTTCTCAAATTTGAGTAGCTTTGGATCTAATGGAGTCAGGGCATACACAGGTGGAGGTAAACAGCAATATAAAGTAGTACATACTAATTCAGATGAGTACTAAAACAGCGGATTCTTGATATTTTGTGTGTACTTATTAAATTCATTGAAATTGTTTGCAAAATTTTGTATGTTACTGTATGCATTTTCTTGGGGAGACTATTGTAATCATCTGTGTACTAGGTTTTCTAATCTGAAAAAAGTTTAAGAACCAATCAAGTAGATAGTAAGAACTCCAGATGTTCTAAGAATAGGCAAAGTAATATTCTGGACTGGTGTTACAGTTTCTTTTGTAGTCACCCAGACAACTGAACCTGTGTTATAGGCAAAGACTGCCAGCTACCTTAAAAATGTCTGTTAGCCATTACAAATGTTAAGAATCACTGTAAATCCTAAAACAAAGTTAATTATATTTTAGTCTTTGAGGCTTTGCTAGTAATGACACACATATTGTGATATATTTATATGAAGATACTAATAATACTCAGTTTGTCTTTGATTCAGATTTACATTTTGAATTTGTTCGCTGATATTAGCCCAATTATTTGTGTTCTGGCTATTCAGTAGACTGTTGCATTTAACAATTCATATTAAATGTAGAGTTTTTTTTGCCTTTTTGAGACAGGTTCTCGCTATGCAGTTTGGGCTGGCCTTGAGCTCACTTTGTAGCCCAGGCTGGTCTTGAACTCCCAACGATCCTTCTGCCTCAGCCTCCCAATAGCTGGGATTACAGGCATGAGCCACGATGCCTGGCTGTTGTAGAGGTTATTTGTGGTTTATCATTTGAAACCTAATTCTGAGTAACTTTCTATAAAAATTAAATGGGAAAAATAAGAATTCAGATGTATTTCAATTCCTGGTTGTTCTTTTTTATTTTAAAAACAAAGAAACGGACAAAAATGATGCAGAATTTCAAAACAAAATAACAGGAAATTAGGTTGTTTTCAAGATCTGGTTATTACAAATTGTGTTGCTATAAACATGGGTGCACAGATATCACTGTGGTATGATGTTTTCAATTCTTCTGGGAAAGTGCCCAGAAGTGGGATAGCTGGGTTGAATGGGAGCTGTAATCCTAGCTTCTTGAGGAATCTCCACACTGACTTCCACAGTGGTTGCACCAGTCTACACTCCCACCAACAGTGGAGAAGAGTTCCATTTTCCCCCCAGCCCCTCCAGCATTTGTTGTTGGTTGGTTTTTTAATCTTGGCCATTCTTTCTGGAGTGAGATGGAATCTCAGTGTTGTTTTAATTTGCATTTCCCGAATGACCATTGATGTTGAACATTTTTTCATATATTTATTTGCCATTTGTATTTCTTTCTCTGAGAAGTGCGTATTCATCTCAGATGCCCATTTTTGGATTGGGTCCTTGAATTTTAGGGGTCTGATTTCTTTTAATTCTTTATACATTTTAGATAGAAATCCTTTGTCTGATGGACAATTGGCTAAGATATTTTCCCAGTTCGTGGGTTTTCTTTTCACTCTGTTGGAGATTTCCTTTGACATGCAAAAACTTTTTAGCAAGATGAGATCCCAGTTGTTGATTCTGGGAAGTGTTTCCCGTGCAATTTGATTTTTGTTCATGAACTCTCTGCCTACTCCTATGTCATGAAGATTTTTACCTACTCTGTCTTCTAGTAAGTTTAGTGTCTCTGTTTTAATATTCAGATCTTTGATCCATTTTGACTTTATTTTAGTGCATGGTGATAGGAAACAACCCAAGTGCCCATCAATCAAAGAATGGATAAAAAAGATGTGATATTTTTATACAGTGGAGTACTAGTCAGCTATTAAGAAAGATTGCATTGAGACTTTTATAAGTAAATGGTCACGACTTGAGACCATACTCGTGAGATAAATCAAACCCACATGTGTAAATACTGTATTGTCTCCCTAGTATAAGAAACTGAAAAAGTATATATGATCCAAAATCTACAATAAATACTATGTAAGGGTAAAAACAGCTTGAAGAGCAAAGGTAATTGGGAAGGGAAAAGGGGGAAAGAGGGAAGGGAAAAGGAAAAGATATAAATCTGTATATATGTATATGTAAGATAACTAAAACAAACACACTGCTGAATGTATTCGTTATTGAGAAAGAACAATACTCATACGGTTAGATCAATTTTACATGTCTATATCTGTTAATGTAAACAACCATTTTAAAGATAACGATACACAATATTGCAACCATTGTCAAGTTTCTATCATTCTGTTTTGTAAACCTGCAATGTTACTGTTGTGCATTTACTCTAGTCGTTTGTCTCTTTTGCTTTTTGTCTTTGCTATATGTCTTTTTTTCTCTTAAATAAAAAAAAAAACAGGAAATTAACACTAGTCAATATATTGCATATTATTATTTTCGAAGTAGTTGTTCAGATTATAAGATTTAGGCATGAAAAAATGGTCAATCAATGAGAACAAATTGTTCTTTTTGATGAACTAACAGAGATTAGTAGTATAGTTATCTTTATCTTGTATATATACACATAGACAAATGTGTGTATACATATAATTCTTTTCCTTCTTTCTTTTCTCCTTTCCTCTATCCCTGTTGTTTTTTTCCTTTTGAGCACTTTCTTTCCCTTTCATTTTTCAATATCTATTATACATTTTGGATCTTATTTACTCTTTCAATTTTTTTTTTACACTGGGGTGACGATACAATATTTACACATGCGAGCCTGATTAATTTCACTTATGAGTATGGTCTCAAGTTGCATCTATTTACCTATAAAAGTCTGAAGTTTATCCTTCTTTATAGCTTAGTAATACTCCATTGTATAAAAATACCACATCATTTTTATCCATTCTGTGATTGGTGGTCATTTGGGTTGTTTCCATGATTTAGCTATTGCAAATTGTCTTACTATAATTATGGGTGCACAAATACTGCTGTGGCATGATGTTTTTAATTCTTCTGGGAAAATACCCAGAAGGGGAATAGCTGGATTGCATGGGACCCCCAATCCTAGTTTTTTTGAGGAATCTCTACACTAATTTCCACAGTGGTTGTACCAGTCCACACTCCCATCAACAGTGGAGAAGAGTTCCTTTTTCCCCACAGCCCTGCCAACATTTGTTATTGGTTGATTTCTTGATGACAGCCATTCTTTCTGAAGTGAGATGGAATCTCAGTGTTGTTTTAATTTGCATCTCTTGAATGACCAGGGATGTTGACCATTTTGTTGTATGTTTATTTGTTGTTTGTATTTCTTCATCTGAGAAGTGCGTGTTCATCTCAGATGCCCATTTTTGGATTGGGTCTTTGAATTTGAGGGGTCTGATGTTTTTCAATCCTTTGTATGTTCTAGATAGAAGTCCTTTGTCTGAGGGACAGTTGGCAAAAATTTTTTTCCCTTTCTGTGGGTTTTCTATTCACTCTGTTGGTGATTTCTTTTGATGTGCAAAAGCATTTTAATAAGATGAGACCCTAGGTGTTGACTCTTTAAAGTACTTCCTGTGTGGTTTGCATTTTGTTCATGAACTATTTGCCTACCCTTAGTCTTCAAGATTTCTATCTACCTTGTCTTTCAGTAGATTTAGTGTTTCTGTTTTAATATTTAGATCTTTGATCCATTTTGACTTTATTTTAGTGCATGGTGAAAGACTTGGGTCTAGTTTTAGTCTTCAGTGTGTGGAAAGCCAATTTCTCCAGCACCATTTTTTAAAGAGGCTATCTTTTCTTCCAGTGAATGTTTGACCCATTTGCCAAAGATAAGATGACTTAGTGTCTTTGTATTTTTGTCTCCATTTTCTGATCTGTTCCACTGATCCTCAGGCCTATTTTTTTGCTGGTACCATGCTGATTTTATCACAGTAGCTTTGTAGTATAATTTTAAGTCGGGGATTGTGATACCTTCTGCCTTGCCTTTGTTGCCCAGGATTGTCTTTGCTATTCTAGGTCTCTTTCATTTCCAAATGAATTTTAGGAATGTTTTCTCTGTATCTTTGATGTATGCTAATGGTATTTTGATCAGGATTGCATTAAATCTGTATAACAGTTTTGGGAGTATGGCCATTTTTCTTGTACTACACAATTACACCTCAGTTTGTCTGTGGGTTTCAATTTTCTCTCTCTCTCTTTTTTTTTTTTTTTTTTTGCAGCACCGGGGATCAAACTCACAACCTCACACCTGCCAAACAGGTGCTTAAGCCACTGAGCCAAACTCCTGGCGCTTGGGCTTCAATTTTCACATCAACAAAATGAGTGAGGTTGACAAAGTTCTAATGTCCTTTCAATTCTCATGATGTCAACTGATTTTATGAGCCCAGAGTCTACCTGCCTGACACGCACAAGGTATAATCAAAATGCTGGAAACTTTAAAAATTTAAAACTGGAACACAATGCCACTTGTCATCAAATATATGAATAGTCTATAGTATTGATACACTACTTAACCCTGGGTCAGCTGCTAGTGAAACATTTTTTAATTTTCTTCCTCTTACCTCCTTTTTTTCAAACTCTACTTCTTTGCTTAAAGGAGATTGCATAGCTCTAATGTTGGCACTTAGAATGAAGTAACCTCTACCTCACTGTGTTTGGATTCCTTACTGTAAATATCTATAGTAAACTTAACATCATAATTTTTCTTTAGGATACAGGGTTAATTTAATCTGTTTAAAAGCAAGGCTTCTCTCTATATATATATACAGTAAGTAATATGAACCCTAGTGATTCTTACTTAAACTTCAAACCAAGATTTTTATTAAGACATTCCTTATTTCTGTTCACTGCTTATGAGCAACGTAATTGCAAATAAGTGGATTTGAATAGAATATTCTAAAGACAAATTTGGGCTTTTGATATCCTTACTTACTGGATTGTTCAGTTAAGACAGGTGACTTAAGGCTGGGGATATAGCTCAGTGGCACTGTGCCTGCCTGACAAGTGCAAGGTCATGAGTTTGATTCCTGGTACCAAAAAAAAAAAAAAAAAAAGACAGTTGACTTAGCAAGTAATCAGAATAGTTGTCATTTATTGTACACCTACTTATGTCAAAGTTTGTGTTGTAGATTTTGTATACATTTCTTTTAAATACTCAAAGCAGCACTGGAAAGCAAGTAGTATTATCTCTATTTCATAGGAGAGGAAATTAAAACTAAGCAAACCAAAATATTTGTAATATTTGTAAACATAGAGTAGAAGGACTGGAATATGCTCCAAATTCTGTTGTGTTCACTTTCCACAGTGCCTACAGAGTAAACTTCACAAATCACTGATGTTTACTGGAGTCTTAAGAGTTACGCAGTGCTACTCCGTTCATGTATTGATACTCTATTTGAGAATTTGCTTTAAAAATTTTGGAAAAAAATACGAATATACCCAGTTCCTTGGTAAAATTAGCTGAGATTCTCTTGAAATCGAGTGTGGTTCAGAGATATTGCCTGTTAAAAGGTATACGTATATCATGTGGTGTTACAAATTTTGATTTTGTAAACTTGAAAGGTGGAGAATTAATATTTTTGGACATTTGAAATGATTAAAATGTTCAAACTATTATTTGATTTCTTATTTATTAATCTCAGGGACCAAGTAAATTCTTTTTTGTGCTTTTGTTTTCTAATTTTGTTCTTTGTTGTTTGTTTTGTTTTGCTTGGAGTGTGTCAGAGTGAGAGAAAGGAATAAACGTTAGTGGAGATCTTTGAGAACTATTTGTTGGAATGCCAAAAAGGAAACATTGAGGTATTTGCTAAACCTCTCCAGATCTGGGTTAGACCAGCTCAGAGTAGTGAAGTACCTCTGACTAGATCAGATATTAAGAATATAGTGACTGTAAATGTGGTAGCTGTGTATTGCCTGAGTTCCACTTGCAGTTGACTATGTGAGCTCTCAACCCCAACTTGTCATTATAAACTACAACTTACTAAATTTTAATTTATTCAAAATTCTAACATCTTTTCTGATTTATTAGACCTCACTATATTAATAGCTGAGAGAGACAAGACTGTAAGATGTATGTATGCAAACAGTACAAGAAAAAGTTAACAGTTTGACAACAAAGGAGGACACAAAGCTATGTTACATGGAAGAATAGTTACTTACAATTGTGTAGATCCTGAGTTATCAAGAGAATGTAGCATTTTGTAGATTATTCAAAAGAAGAATATAAACCATTTAAAATTTTTATCAAAAACTGTGTAAGAATTAAGTATTTAAAAAAATCCTGAGTCTCAGCTTAAAAAAATTGTCCCCTTATGTGGAACACTATTGTGTGTGAGAATGTTGGTTAAGTATGACATTAAAACTATAGTGATGGCTATGTAGCAGTAGGGGTAGTAATCCGTTTTGAACTAGGGCATATCAATTTGCAGTAAAGGATGATTGAAGCACCACTGTCAAATATATTCATAGGTTTCTATGTCACCTAGGCAACTTGTAACCACCACTGTTTTTCTGATGATGAATCATTTTCAGTGAGCCAGAAATAAAAAACCCTAGGTCTAAAACCTTGACTCTAGCTCTTGGGTACTTTCTATAATTAAGGTATGAAATTCTGAAATTCAAATGTCTATTATCCTCTATGTATAGTACACTAAGTAAATATCCTCTGTATTGAAGTTGGTAGAGTGTAGATTGCTGGTGTGGAATATAATGGCATTAATTCAGATATTAAATTTAGTTATGAGTGAGATTTGAAATACCAAACAGTGTATTATACATATGTTAGTTGACTGTAAGTCCCTGGCATATTTTTCTGTTTGGAAAAATGACGTTGGTAGAATAATCTTCTCTGACTGATTGTAAATTTAGTTTGACAAACTAATTGCTATTAAGACAGCCTTTGTTTTTCTTTATCAACTAAAAAGATAGTGGCGGAAATACTGTTTATGGGCTAAAATTTAGAAAGATGGGACAGTAGCATTTATTGACATGTAGAATCACTATGATTCGCCCTAGGAGGTGTTAAGTCCCAGACTTATAGCAGTTGTGCTTTAGAGATGTTGACCTTCACCATAGTTCTTGGACTTGATGCTTTTATATCCACTGTTCCTTTGCTAAGTGTACTATTTTTCCTCTCATTCCTACCCAGTTCTTCCTAATCACTTCTACTTTGATACTCAGGTTACATATCACCTTTTTCTAGAGAAATCTTTGAGTCTCTAGTTAAAGATAGGTAGTCCTCCTCTGGGAGTTCTTGTCCTTATATGTGTTTATACTTAAAATGTACTAAAACTGTTGGTAATCTTGCTTTCCATATTATAATACAAAAGTGAGCTCAGGAAATTCATATTAATTTCTGAATATATAAAATTATTTGGTATAGAAATATGGCATTTAGCCTCTTGATATTTAATATTTATTAAATTTAAAAGATTTTGACTGTTGTGTGGTATATATATACATGCACTTGTGTTTTCTGCTTTTATGGCGTGAATTGTTACTCTGAATATATAAAAATAAGTGCAATAATATTGGTGTAATTGCCAGAACTGCTAATTGTGATTTAACCAAGATTCTCATATTTTGTTTTACTAATCATTATTGTATTATATGAAGTACTGTTTTTGTAATTAAAATATTCCTCCTTGCAATTATTTTTTATGGAAAAAAGAACAATTTCATAACAAAATAATAGGAGAATGACAATAGTTAATACATTACATATTGTTATCTTTAAAGTGGTTATTCAGAGTACAAGATAGGGGCAATAAAATTTCTCTAATTTATATTAGCACAAACCTTCCTTTTCAGTGGGCTAAGAGACATTAATAGTATAACTGACTTGCATTTTTTCCCTTTTCCCTTCCGTTGTTTTCCCTTTCCCCCATCCTAGATCCTTTTTTCCCTTTTGAACAATTTCTTCCCATTTCACAGTGTCTATTGTACATTTTAGACCTTATTTACTCTTTCAGTTTCTCACTCCAGGGAGACAATATGATGTTTACAAGTGTGAGTCTGTTTTATTTTACTTACAAGTATGTTCTCAAGTTGCACTAGCAATTAAATTTCATTACTTTAAATACTTTGGAGTACAAAGCTTTATACTGCTTTTATAAGTCCCATGTCTTTTAAAACAGAAAATATTCCTGGTAAATTTAGAAATACTATTTTACTAAGGAAAATAATTAAGTAGAGTTCATTTCCAAAAAAATTAAAACTTACCTTATTCCTGATTCTTAGCTACGATTACGTTACTAAGTTGCATCCATTTTAAATAGTAAACTCTCCTCATGTAATATGGAGAAAGTTACCATATACAGGGAAACATATTTTGATTTGAGTTGCCATTTATTTTAATATTCAAAGCCGAATTCAGACTTTTTAAAATTGTATAAAGACAGTAAGTCACATACCATTTTAACTCTACTGCTCCATAACTAATTACAGTAATATGTCTATAGTGAAATGTGAATATTAGGGGAAAAAATGGATGATTGTACATTATTTTTTTTTTGTGGCAGCGGGGATCAAACTCACAACCTTGTGCTTGGCAGGCAGGCACTTAAGCCACTGAGCCAAACTCCTGGCCCTTGTACATCATTTCTTGTTCAGGTCAGATTTTGCCATCAAATTTGTTCTACTCAATCATACTTTGATACCAAATGTTATGTGTAATTTCCAGTTTTCAGAATTTTTGAACATGGGAATTGTGGATAAAAGATTATGGATCTGTATTTGATTCTTGTATATGTATGAACATGATGCTTTAACAGAAACATTTCAGTATCTCAATTTTCCTGTGGAAAGGCATAGTAAATCAGTGATTTCTTAACATAGATAGGCGTGAGAATCACCTGATGATCTTTTAAAAACTAAAAATTCATGAGACCCATGCTAGCTTTACCGATTTAAAATTCTAGGGATTAGCCCCAAAGCTCTGTTTATTTTTGTTTGATTAAAAATTGATTGTGAGGCTACTGGTCTGTGATGAGGCTTAATAGACTAGTACAAATGGGAAAAAAGGCATAATATAAAATATTTTGTGAATCAAAATGTGTTCAATTTTAAGTACTACCCTTTATTTTGATACTGTCTTTGTATGTCTTGTATTAATATATTTAATTGCGTTAGTCCATGAAAAAGTGGAGAACTTCTATAATAATGGTTTTCTAACTCTTGGCGGCAGTACTCTTTTATTCTGAATGAAACCTTATGTGGAATCCTGGTATATAACATAAATAAGCAGCATCCTATTAATATAAACTTATTTTAGTTATTTAATTGCCTGGCATCAGTAGTATTTTCCTCCAACAATTCATATATACTACTCCAAAACACTTTTCTGTTATTCATTTACTTAATTTTTGAGTACTTCTTTTAAGCATTACATTAGTCCAATGATGAATGTGGTGATTAGGACTCATCCTTATTCCTAGAGCGTCCATAGTGAAGTTGGAGAATAAGACTTGTAAACAAAGAGTTTAGAAAATTGTATGAGCTGGGTGTGGTGGTTCATTCCTGTAATCCCAGCACTTGGGAGGTTGAGGCAGGATTGCTGTGAGTTCGAGTCCAGCCTGGGCTACAAAGTGAGTTCAAGTCCAGCCTGAACTGCGTAGTGAAACCCTGTCTCAAAAAGACAAAAACAAAGGTAGAAAATTGTATGATAGTCTTTTTTTTGGTGGGGGGAGGTGCCTGGAATCGAACTCAGGATCTTGTGTTTGCCAGGCAGGTGCTATACTACTGAGCTATATCCCCAGCCCAGAAAATTGTATGAGAATGTCAAAGTAAGTAGCTAATGACACTGTCAACTTCAAGTTAGTATTTCTACATACGAGACTTAAAGTTTCAAAACAGAATATATGAAAATAGTCTTAGAAAGCAGCTATTTTATATTAAATTTATATCAAGTACAACCCTGTTCAAGTTATACTTTTTATACACATTCCTAACAGTGTTGTCCATATACTACTACATGGTGCTTTGGTTCATGAATTTAATTCTTTCAAAGTTTCCCTCATAAGGTCAACATTGAACCTAACTATTGAATTTGATTCATTTCTCATCCAGTTCAATTTGCAGAATTGTGGAAAGAATTAAGTTTGTGAACTGAGGTACCGCTATATGTTTAATACACGTTTTTTGTTTTTCACATTTTCAAACAATTTTCTTTTAAAAAAAATAAGTGTACATTTTAGAAACAAGGATTGTAAACTTTTAATTTAACCTTTTATTCAAATGATTTTTAAATCATATAAATTTGGTCCTTACCCTTCATTGACAATAATGAAAAATAAAATGCCAGCAGGTACTACTGGATTTAAGAAACACTATAAAACATAATTAACTCATTGTCCTTACTCCTTCACCAGAGGTACCACTATCTAACAGTTGATGTTTATGGTTTCTGGACATTTCTTTTTATTTTACTACATACATGTATATTATTAAGATAGAGTTATATATTACATATTTTAACATTTTTTTATGTATGGTGTCACATTGCTGTTTTTTCAAGATTATATTTGTGATTCATTAATGAAATTTTTATTTTCACTTCTGTATGGTTTTCCATTATAGAAATACACCACAATGTACTTTAGTGATGAGCATTTAGATTGTTTCCATTTTTTGTCATTCCAAGCAATACTGCTATTATCATTTTTGTACATATTTCTTATGAGGACAGGGGACAGTTTTGTGGGTATATCCCTAAGAGGAATTGCTGAGTTGTAGAAGTTGTACTTCCATTTCTTTTGTAGACATTTGTATTACCTGAATATATTGCTAATCTGAAAATTTCCATTGTATCCAGGATAGATTTTATTTCTTTTGTTCTTAACACAAGAGTGTTAAAATTTTAAAAAAATAGGACAGGATGATTTTTCTTACTGATTTTGAAAGGAATTCTAATTATTCACTATTACGATGATGTTTGCTAAAAATTTTCATAGAACAGGTCTTTTAAGTTATGAATATTAGCTTCCTTACCTAGCTTGCTAAGAATTTAATTATAAACCATTTACCTGAGTGTGGACTTCAGTCAAATGTTGAATTTCATTTGCTGTTTTTCTTTATAGAGATTGTTTTTTAATCTTCTAATGTGATTAAAATACATGGATGGTTTTTTTTTAATGTTAAAACATTTTGCCTTCCTAAGAATGCTATGTGTAGATTTTTGTGTCTCTGTTCATATGTGTGGTTGCCCTATAATTGTCAATTCCCATACACTGTCCTCTTTTGGGAGGTAATAAATTTGAGAATTGTTCCTTTTTTGTTTTACTCCTTGGAAAAGTTTGTGTAAGATAGGAATTAGCTTTTCCTTAAGAGATTGGTACTAAAACATCAGGACTTTAATCGCAGTAGTAATTTTTCTTTTCTTTTTTTTGGCAGGGGGAGGCAGGGTCTTGCTATGCAGTTCAGGGTGAACTTGAACTCACTTCGTAGCCTAGGATGACCTCAAACTGGCAGTAATCCTCTTATCTCAGCCTCTGGAGTGTTGGGATTACAGGCGTGCTCTACTATGCCTGGCTCAGACTTCTGTTTTGTTCAGATCTCCCTACCAATATTTCTATCATGGTGAAATGTTGACACTAGCAGTTTGTTTGTTTTTCCTGTGTACAGTTCCTGTGCTGGTCAGTTTGTGGTCTGTTAGCATATGTAACATAAATTGGAAACTGGTAAATCAATTGTCAAATGTCACATTCCAATTAGTTTGGGAGATGGGAGCAACACGTCTGTTTACAACATCATTCAGTTTATTACTATACAAATAAGGACTTGATGACTGAGTTTCAAGTAAATTTCTAAATTGAAAACATAATAAACCTTCACATCTACAAGTGCACATTTTAATGCCATGTTTTGAGTCATTGATTTTCTATAAATCTTTTACATTCCTATGATCACAATGAGAAATCTGTGCTAAATGTAGCAGACCTATGCATGTTTTCAGTTCTGCTAGTGAGTGTCATAATAAATCCATTTTTGAGTATGGCTATTGGTGCCTAAAGAATGTTTTACTTGTATTTTAGCCTTTATGTATTTCACAGCATCTTGTAGCATTTTGTCTGTTACAGTTTTCAACATTGAATGGCAGTGCTGGCATTCTGTTCAATACTTTTCACCCCTGCCAAGACTTTCACTGTATTTTCAGACCTAGTTCTAACATTGGATCATTCTATTTGGTTGCATGATCATGCACAGCATTTCAACTGGTCAAATACATATTCACATTGCTGTCTTCTTCCTCATCTGATTCAAGGTGGTCTGTATTGCCTGTGTCTGAATTGTTCAATTCTTGCTTCATTTCCTGTCACAGGAATTTTGGCTCACATGGCCAACATCAAAGTTACCATCATCATCATTCACCCACACCACTTTTTTATGTATTTTACCATAATGGATTATCTTCATCATCCATACATGAATAATCTGATGATTCACTTTTGATTTCCTTTAAAACTTGCAAATCTGATTTTTCATGTGCTATTGTTTTGAATTGGGCTACTTCTACCAAAACAAAAGTTTTTAAAAATTGAATCCTGGAATTATGTGCATCTGTTGAACCCTCTGTGATGCTCAGGTAAACATACACAAAACCAGTTTGTGCATGAAGGTGGATAGAAATCCCCTTTTGCCACTTTTGCACACATGCACACTCCTTGCCATTCATCATACCAACTGGGTAAACAACTAGATTGCTTCCTGTATGCCTCAGGGATAGGTACTGAGATGCACAGCTGACTAATATAATTCTTTTTTTTTTTTTTTTTTTTTTGCGGCACCGGGGATTGAACTCACAACCTCGCGCCTGCTAGGGCAGGCGCTTAAGGCACTGAGCCAAACTCCCGGCCCTGGTTTTCTGAGGCAGGGTCGCACTATGTAGCTCAGGCCGGCCTTGCGCTCGCGTTGTAGCCCAAGCCGGCCTCGAACCCACAACGCTCCACCTACCTCA
>RJWM01007544.1:0-77476 GCA_004363535.1 Dasyprocta punctata | reverse complement strand
TTTATTTTAGGTGATATTGGAAATTATTACTATGGACAAGGTCATCCCATGAAACCACATAGAATCCGCATGACTCATAACTTGCTGTTAAATTATGGTTTATACAGAAAAATGGAAATATATGTGAGTATACCTTTTGGTAAATATTTAGTGCTTTTTTTTTTTTTTTAGCTAGTACTGTGAAACTTTATTATTCACCATTGAAGAGGGCATTTACCAGATGAAAAGGTCTGGAAGAAAACGTCTCTTCAGAGAAAATGGAGAGTATAAGCAATACCTTCCTCACCTTGTCTTTTTAATTTTTAAAACAATTCCCTCTGCCCTAGGCTTTCATATTTCCACAGGACAACTCAGAAATAGGATATTATTTTTGTTAGGATAATGTTAAGCTGTCTTGCTGCTGAAGGCTTGACCTTAGGACTGTTGATATCTTAACAGTTGATCCTACAAATATTTATTGGACACGTAATATATGTGAAACACCCTTAAAAGCTAGGTAGAACACAGGGAACTTATAAGATACAACAGCTGCGTGACGTGTTTTTGTAGATAACGACAGATATATAAATAGATAAAAAACAGTAATTCTTAACATACTTAGGGAGAAAAGAAAGCAGTTCTAACAATTCTAGGCAATTTTAAGTGAATTATTTTCTTTTGATGTAGACATTTAGAGAAGGAAGGGGATTTGAAAAAGTCTCAATCTGGAAGCCTTACGGAAGTATGTCATGAAATTGTGCTCTTCAGAAGAAGGAAATTAGAATACACAAAGGAAAAGGGAAGAGAAGACAAGCCAAGTCGTAGAGTTGAGAGTGCGCCTCCTTCCGGAGAGTCATAAATGGAATCAGTGAATGTAGAGCAGAAAGTTTGTGATGGAAAATGGAAGCAAGTCTATAAACGTTGCTTTGACTTCATCTGAGTTGACCTGTTTCTACTAAAATTTAGGCCTGGTTAATTCACTGTTGGTAATAACCCTGTCTAATCCTTTTAAAGGAGTTGGTTTTGGTCTTGATCACTTTTTCCTAAAATATAAAATGTACATACTTTACATTACTTTGGAATTTATTTTATTCTAGTGGACCTAGTTCTTTTGAAGGGACTGATAATTGCAGTAGAGCCACTAGTAATTTCAGTTTTCTTTACAGAGGCCCCATAAAGCCACTGCCGAAGAAATGACGAAATACCATAGTGATGAGTATATCAAATTTCTGCGGTCCATACGACCCGATAACATGTCTGAGTACAGTAAGCAGATGCAGAGATGTACGTCCCTGTGTAAAAGTATATTGTAATGTTGACAAATCTAAGTGGATATTTTTGGAGTCTTATCATTAGTGTTATCCAAATTGGTGTTTTTTCTGGTGGTTTAAAATGTTGTGATTATTTATTGGGAAGGTCAGTGTAACAATATCAAAGGTACCATTTTTTAAAAAGCTAATGAAGCCACCCACGTGTGGTGGTAGGAGGGTCACGGAGTTAGGCCAGCCTGAACTACCCGGTGAGACTGTCTCCAGGCAGTCTAATGAGGAGTAGATTGCGTGGGCCTTTCCTTCTTGTTTTGCTCCCACGGTATCTTGGGGTAAGAGATAATGGGAGGGAGACCTCGCTGCCTTCCTTCACACACACAGGCAGATTCGTGCACACGCTTTGTGTTACACTTCTGTGCTTTAGTTAACTTACACTACAGGACATGTTTTCCTCTTCGTTGGGATGTTAGTGAACCTTTTGATTTTTCTCTTCTGTGTGATGTCCCCTTTAATGGGTTAAAAATATTTTATTAGAGATTATGTTTGATACACAGTATCTTTTAGAAATTTTTTTGTTTGTTTTTTGAGACAGGATCTCACTATGTAGTTTAGGCTGGCTTTGAGCTCACTATGTCTTCCGGCCTGGCTTTGAACTTGTGATGGTCCTGCCTCAGCCTCCCGTGTGCTGAGATAACAGGCATGTGCCACCATGCCTGACCACAGTTTCTTTTTTTTTTTTAAAGCTTGATAGCCGAGTTTGTTCTCTTTGGGTTGTTTTGTTCTGTTTTATTTTAGTGTTGAGATTTGAATCTTGGGTCCTTGTACTTGGCTGCATCCTGGCTCCTTTGAGTTCTTTTGAGGCAGGGGCTTTAAGCCACTGAAATTGTCCAGGCTGGCCTCAGGCTTAAATTTTAAATGTTTCCTGCCTCAGCCTCCCAGAATGCTGGGATTATCAACATTCACCATCATGCCTGGCCTGCTCATCAGGGTTTTAATAGACCTCAGCGGTGATTAACCTAGGTGTAATTACTAGATATTCACAGATTCATAGAATTGTAATGATGCATGTTTCTACCATGGCTTGTTTGATTCAGTAAAGTGCTGCAATAATTTAAGACAGATACTGTCTTTTCTATATGGTTCAGACTTAGAGACATGGGTAGCCTTTGGGCGAATGAATTAAACCGGCTTGATTTAAAATCTACAAAACACTGAGTTGTATTAAATGATATCTGAGTAGGAAGAAACCTAAATTTATTCTTCATAGAGCTTGTAACTCATGAGCACACAGAGCTACGTGAACGACCCTTAATCTTGAAGAGGTTGTAAGTTGAGGCATGGAAAGACCATCAGAATGGGTTATACATATCCCTATCCCCTTTTTCTCTCAGTACTGCAGAATCAAATGTGTCTTGATGTGTCATGTGCCTGGAGGTGTTACTTCCTTGTTTCGAGCCCTCTTGTATCTTGACTCTAAAGAACCAGATCAGCATTGACCACGGACATAGCCAAGTAGCTGCTTGAAATACATTTCAAGGCTATGCGTGCTATGTGTGTATGAGGAATGTCCAGTAACAAAGCAGCTGGAGTTACTTAAATTCTAGAATATTGGTTAATTGTTGAATATTAAGCCTATATTTTACTATACAAAAGCAAAGACTTTATGATTTGAAGTGTATTTTTTTTTTAATGGAACAGAGGTATTTCATAATGGTCAGTAGGATTTGTTGATAAGACTTGGTAGTGTTTCACAAGGATACTTTGCCTTGAATAAAATCGTGAATTATATTTTAAATTTGCAATTTTTAGATTATGACTGTGGAGCATGTTTTATAATTGCATCAAATAAAAGTTTTGTAGGAAAACATTCTGTAAGAAAATACTTACAGTAACTTTTTTAATAGGTTGAAATTAATCAAATTTATTCCACAGTTAATGTTGGGGAAGATTGTCCAGTGTTTGATGGACTCTTTGAATTTTGTCAGCTCTCTACTGGTGGCTCAGTTGGTAAGTGTCCTAGATTTAAAATATGATCTAAAATATGTACTTAGGTGTTCTTTGGGTTATTAAAGTAGTTTAATAGTGGTGGATTTTGATAAGAAAAAGGAATTGACAATTGTGCTTATCATATAGAGTATTGTGTTGGTCAGCCTTCTCTTACTGTGATAAAATACGTGAGATAATCAGCTTACAGAGAGGAAAGGTTTATTTTGACTTACAGTTTTGGAGGTGTCAGTCAGTAACCATTTGTTCTTGTTGCTTTGGTCACCTATTAGTACTCATGGGGAGCATGTAAAGAAAGGGAACCGTTCATCTCATGGCTGAGTGGGGGAAAGAGATTTTTTTTTTATTCTAAATGTTTCATAAACACCTTATCATCCTGTTTCTACCTCTTAGCTGGGGCTGTGAAGTTAAACCGGCAGCAGACAGACATGGCTGTTAATTGGGCTGGTGGATTGCATCACGCAAAGAAATCAGAAGCATCCGGATTCTGTTACGTGAATGATATTGTGCTTGCTATACTTGAATTACTAAAGTGAGTTAATTTGTATCGATCCTTTTCTTGTGGTAAAGTGTTTTAATTAAGGTACACTGAGATTTACAACTTTTAGAAAGTACCGTATGGAGCAAATGGCAGTAGGCTGAAGTGGTAGTTGCACTATGAGTTCATTACAAGCTGTTGCGTCTCACCGGCTGCCTACCTTTCACGTTGGAATGGGGCTTTGTTTTCTGTTAGTGCTTATAACCTCTTGAATGAGTTGCTTTTAAAGTTATCTTTGACTGAAGTTAGAGATTTATAAAGGGATTTAGAAATTTGAAGATTTACAAAGTTAGATTAGATTTTAATCATTATTAGTTGCAGTAATATGTTTGCAGATTCTGCTTTAGATTTTATACTTAGTATTTTCTCAGCATTGACAGTTTTCTTGTTTATGTTCTTTCATGCATATTATCTATAGAGACTAATTTTCGTGTCAGTTTGTTTGTTTGTTTACTTACGTTTTCTAAGACAGGATCTCACCATGTAGCCCAGGCTGGCCTTGAACTCACAGCCATCCTGCTGTCTTGGCCTCCCAATTCTGGACTTACAGGCCTATACTACTACACCCAGTCTGAGTTACTTGAAACTTGGTATTGACCTCTTAAATAGTAACTGAGTAGTGTCAGTTTAACGTCTTGTTGACTCATCTAGAGCTAAGGAAAAGCATTTGAAATAATTTTTTTTCTAATTAACTATTTGTTCCATTTCTTCACTTGTGGGCCAGTTCTGAATATATTTCTTCAGCTGGTAAAATAAAAAATGATTTAATTACTTGACTTGGTAAATCATTTTCCTTGTTTGTCCACCACATGAGCCACTCAGGAACATCTAACTTTGATACCAGCTTCTTTATTTTTATTTTTTTATTTTGTGAAGAAACAACACTGTTCAGTTTTCTAGATCTTCTGAATTTTGTTTCCCACGAGTTGAGACTATTGCGAGTGTCTAGTCTGGCAAATCATCTTACAGCGTATTCTGCTGGTGCAGTTGTGGTATCCGCTGCATAAGAAGTGCGATGTTTTTGCCATCTAATGGATTGAAGGAGATCCTCATTATACCGTGCTTTAGAAGGGTGGCATTTGTTTTGTCGTGAGCGTCACTGGCTATGTCAGGAGAGGATGGCAGTGAGGGTTTCCTGCGGTGAGTGTGAGTTCCACCTGCACCGCTGCAGCTGGGGGCGCCCCGAACCCCGCTGGTGTGGAGAGCCAGCCGCACGGAAGCCCGGTGCTGTGCAGACAGGCGAGGTGCTGCTGTTTCAGCAGACTTCGATGGTCTTGGAAGTTCTTTTCTCCTTTTCTCCGTTTCATTCATTTCTGTATTATTGACTTATTCCTTTGCTGAGGAGTGAACCCAAGACCTCTCACTAAGCTGCTTCCCCAGTCTTCTTTATTCACCCATTTATTCTTTTATTTATTTGTTTGTTTGTTACTTGTTTGAGACTGGATTTTGCTACATAATTCAGGCTGGCCTTAAACTCTTAATTTTATTTTTCAACAATTGAAAAGTATAAAACCTATTCTAAACTCAAAGCCACAAATAAGAAAGCATTTGGCCTGTAAGCCACATTTTGCCAACCCCCATTTTGTAATGCTGAAGACTTCCTACAATATAATCTACAGTTAATAGGTAGACATGCGTGCTGGGTGTTTACGCGTGTATAACAGGCCAGGTTTCATGAACGAACGGGGAATACGTTTTCTCGCATCGGCGGGAGCTGAGGGAAGTCTCTCTCTGACCCAGTCACTTGATGGCTTGATGGCCGCGTGGGCTGGGAGAGGGGACTGAGAGCGCCCTGCCTGTCCGCGGCGTCCTGCGGATGGTGACCTCCTCGGCAGAAACAAAATAAAAAATCCAGCAGCACCAGCAACAGACAGGCCGTGGGTACCTGGGCGTGTGCCGTGGCTCTGTGCGGACAACGAGCCGAGGGCCCGGCAGCCCCTGTGTAGCGACCTCTCGCCTTCTGGCGCCGGGGCGGGGTCGGCGCGTCCGGAGACAGGAGTGTGGGGATCGGGCTCTTTGTGGTGGGCCTAGAAATCACAACACCGACGACATTTTAAGTTGAGAAAAAAGTCGGTTTTCTGAATTTGTGGTGGTGTTTCCTATCCTTAAACCTTTACAATAAATAAAAACATGTGGCTTTGTTTTTAGGTATCATCAGAGAGTCTTATATATTGATATCGATATCCATCATGGTGATGGTGTTGAGGAAGCTTTTTATACCACAGACCGTGTGATGACTGTTTCATTCCATAAATATGGGGAGTACTTTCCTGGCACGGGAGACTTGAGGGTAAGAAGAGATTGGTTCTGAGTAAGTGTGAGGTTAACATGGGAGGCTGCTAATCCTATACATGAACTAACATTTTTCCTGAGTCATTAATTTGAAATTTGTATGCAGATTTAAATCACTTTATATTCTTTAACATCTAGGGTGTATTTTTGAAGACTGTATGAAAGGATTTGGTGAGAATTGTGTTCCTCAACTGTCTTTAAGTCCGTGTCCATGGGGCATGTAGCACTTTTTTTTGGTAATCACATTGACTATCCAGAACCACCTGGCGAAGGCCTACAGTACTCTTTGTCGAGATAGGTAGAGTAAGATGGTCTTTCTGGATTCTTCTGCTGCCCTCCTTTATGTGTTGTCTTGACGTAATCTCTTGTCTGCGTCTTCAAGAGTACCATATCTTAGTGTTGCTTCTACATTCATTAGATTTTTGTTACCTCTTTTCATTTGATTTTGTATCTTGTAATTGTGAAAAATCACTGTTAAACCCTGTTTATACAAATTTAATGAGGTTTTTGGTTTATTAGAATTATTTTGAATCACACATACATAATTAAGTTTATTTAGAGATTTAATTGCTGAGGGCTTTTTGTTTGACTTTGTTTTTTTGTTTGAGATAAGATCTTGCACATGGTTTAGGCTGGCCTCTCCCTGGGGTTATCCTCCTGCCCCAGTCTCCAGGCGTTGCTGTTACAGATGTGTGCCACCATGCCCAGGTAGAGCTGGTGTTCTTAACTCAGACCGTATCGTATGGAAGATTTTGCCTGGTGTGGCTTTGAACATTAGTTCTAGACTTGTCAAGTAAGTTATTTCTCAGGTGATGGTACATTCTTGCAGTTTAGCGACCAGCATTTTTAAAGAGGAGCCTTGGTCTTCCAAAGTGCTGCTTTTATCTGACCACTAACTGGTACTCTTAATAAACTTTTGCAGTAAGAGTCATGGTTAAACTTAAGGGTTTGGATGTTGAGTTGTTTGGCTTATAAAAAATAGATCCATCGTTTCGGTTTCTTGGTCCCATTAGCTCCTTCAACGTCTTCCTTTTCTCGCTTGATTTTCTGTTATAGACCAGTGGGTCTCAGAGAATGGTCCCTAAGTGAGCGAGGTAAGAACGCGTGGGGGCCTAGCAGAAGCGCACATCCTCTGGCCGGAGCAGGGTGTCTGAGAGCCGTTCTCTGAACCAGTGGGAGGCGTTTGTCTGCCACCATTCCATCCCGGTGGGAGTCCAGCGAGCCTTCCTGCCTTTAAGCCCCAAGTGTAAGATAGTGGTTTTGCAATATAATCCTGATGAATCATAGGAAGTGGCAGGTGGAGATCTTCTCACAGTAGATGGGTGTCACTGTGGTCTCATCTCAGTTACTGTTAATAATTGACTGGGAAAATCTTGGCGAAGGCATGTTTTAAAAGGATATGAAGACGACTTTCAGCATCATTTTTCATTGAAGATTTTATAATCACTTTGCAAAAAAAAATTCTAAGAATAATAGGTATTTTAAATGTGCTCTCAAAATTTTGGAAGAGAAAACTCTTCCAAAATGTATATTTGGGCTTTTCTGCAGAATTCCTGTGTATCTTTGGGTGTTACATAGTTTAATAAGCATTTCCTTTTTTGCCTGTTAATTCATTTTAAAAAGGGAAAAAATAGCTACTCTGAGCTTCCTTCATTCTTAAAACTCTTGTGAGCTTTAATCATTCTAGATGGAAGAAGGAAATGGAGATGCGATAAAATAGCAGTTGCAGAGAAAAGGAGGAGTAGTAAAGGCGAGCTCGCGAGCACTGCGGGCCTCGGTTTTCCGTCAGTGCGCAGGCTGGGAAGAGCTGAGCAGCTCTCCGCATCCTGGAATCTTAGGTCAACGTGCGCAGTGTTCCTTTCGTCCGTGACATGGAGTCGCGTTTGTAGAGTTGGTGTTTAGTTAGGCATAGAAGTCTAGATTCCTTAAGAAAAAAAAGTGGAAGGAGGTTGTGAGATTCTTTTCTTTCTCTTCATTGGAAGTTGGGTCATGTTGAAGGTAAACTGTGCTTCTGTAGAAGTGGGTTTGAGCTAAATCCTTCCTTGAGAGATTCTGGAGGAATTTACACCGATGTTACAACCTGAGGAGCAGCACGGCTTCCGATGTCGTTTGAAGCCCATAGGAGTTAGCGCTTCCAGTCCCTCAGTGTTGTGGTTGGGTGGCGCATACTTCTGTAGAAGTGTCCTCACTGTACCAGTCTGCTGGAAGTGTGTGAATGTACTCACGTCACAGATGTGTACAAACACATGCATAGCATGCACGGGGGGATACAGATGTTACTGTGGGTGTCTAGAATCCAACTTTTTCTGTCCTTCACATCTTTGGAAGGGTATTAAATGTCTAGGCCAGTACTCAACAAATAGAAATAAAATGTATTTCAAGTGTAATTGACGAATATGTCTGATGCTTTAATCTGCAGCTGTTAAAACTTCAGGAGCCAGGCATGGTGGTGCACACCTGTAATCCCAGCACTCGTGTGGCTGAGGCAGGAGGATGTCTCTGAGTTCAAGGCCAGCCTAGGCTACATAGTGCATTCAGAGCCAGCCTGAACTACACAGCGAGGCCCTGTCTCAGAAAGACCAACATTCTGGGCCTTTTGTCATAAACTCGTACCACACTGTGAGCGCTCTGGATTCTGCATTAGAGACAGTGGTCCTTCTAGTAATCTTTTCTACAGGCTTAAATTTGCTTCCTTTATCTTCTGCTTGTGAAGTCCTTGGGTGGTGTAACGTACTATTTCCTTTAACTATCTTTGTTAAATTTCTTTAGTCTTAAAAAATGTCATTACAGGTTAATTGGAAATGGTTCTTTCGGAGTTGACAGGCATTCTAAACACTGGGACATTTGCAGGCTTTTTGTTTCCTTTCTTGATTTATATTGTTCTTGTTGAGTTTTGTTTATCTTTTAGAAATATAGTAAATATGTCAGGTTTTTTATTATGAAATATTCTCTAACATCCATTTATGCCTTTTAGGATATTGGTGCTGGAAAAGGCAAATACTATGCTGTTAATTTCCCAATGAGAGACGGCATAGATGATGAGTCTTATGGGCAGATATTTAAGCCTGTAAGTATTACTGGTTTGCCAATTGAAGTCGGGTTTTACAGTGTTATTGGAGATACTGATACTGGTTACTTTGTGTGTAGATTATCTCTAAAGTGATGGAGATGTACCAGCCGAGCGCAGTGGTTTTGCAGTGTGGTGCGGACTCTCTATCCGGCGATAGGCTTGGGTGCTTCAACCTCACAGTGAAAGGTAAGCAGTGGGAAGGGCAGTGCCCAGAAAACAAAGCGTTTTCGTCTTCCCTGGAAAAGAGGCCTCGTTGTAGTGTCTTGCCTAACGTTGTAACACCGAGCTCTGCGCCTTGCCTTTTGCACAGGTTTTTGTCCCATGGGTGTGTGTGTGGCTGCGCTTAACTTCGCCGTGGTCGGTTGGGTGCCTTGTTATTTTGTGTGCGGGCACACTTACACATGAGTGGCTCCGCTGAGGCGCCTTGCTCTCCTCACTGGGGCAGCTGTCTTCAGGGCTTCATTGAGCCTTCGGGTCTTCATCTTCGTCCAGATAATACGCATACCTGGTTATATAATGTATCTTTTAACTTGAGTCCTGAATATGAAGTTCCCGTTACGGAAGAGGATTTGTCTCTTCTTAAAGCTTTGTTTCCAGCAAACACGCAGCATTCCCGTGTCTCTGCTTTTCCTAACATAACTTTGGTTGTGCTATTTATTGTTTACAGTAAAGCAGCAGCACCTTTCAGTGTACCCAGTTTTTCTGTCGTACACACTTCATTTTTGTGGAGTTTTGCATTAACTTAGTTTTCTTGGCCCTTATTACTAAACTTACCAATGGTTTAGGGTGAAAGAAAAGTAAATGTCTTTGGTTTACCTGCTGTGTGTGTTTGGAAGTTTACCTGTGATGTCAGTTTGGAAGTTTGAAAATTAACTTGTTGTTATATTTATCCTTAAAAATATCCAAGTGGTTTTCATTTAGTATGAGAAACCCAGGTTTTTCTAAAGGAGTAATACACACTGGGTGGTGAATTCGGTGCAGTACTGAAGCCTGTGAGAATGCCCGGAGTGAAGTTACCTGAGGAGAACAGTTAAATAAACTACCGTAGGACAGTGTGGTTTTAGGTCAGTCAGTGCGTGTCGCTGTGTTTTTAAGACTAAAGATGTTAATGTGGACTGTTTTTTTTTTTTTTTTTTTTTTTAGTGAAACCTCAGTATTCAAATTTAACTGTTGTATTGGCACATTGTGATACCTCAGTGGGTTTGGGGTTGCAGTTTTGGCCCTTGATCTCTAAAAGGTTCGCCATCACTGTTTAGGTGGTTAGTTTCTTTCTAAATACTGACTTTTTTCCTAAATATTCTTCAACATTTATGACCAATAAATTACTGTTGGCTTATAAATGATTACTGAACTGGCATTTATTCATAGAAAATACTTGGTTTTCTATTCAGTTAATAATCCTTTATACCAAAATTATTTAGTACTACTGCCTAAAGTAATGTCAAACTTCGTTTTATAACCTTCCATAGTTCTTCCGCAGTTCTATACGTGTCTTTAGGGGAAAATGGAAATAGAACGTTAAGATTGTTCATGTTTCATTATAACTTAACCTGCCCATGTAACCTTGGCCACAAGCCTTTCTATATTAATAAAAATGTGTGTACATTTTTTTTTTTTTTAGTGCATGTAGGTATGTCATCTTAATTTTTTTTATATACTCTTCCTGCGCTTTCTCTTCTCCTTTTATCCCTAAATTCCCTTCGTGGTATAATTATATTGTCGTTACCCAAATGTTCTTTGTCCTAGGTCATGCTAAGTGTGTAGAAGTTGTAAAAACTTTCAACTTACCATTGCTGATGCTTGGGGGAGGCGGATACACAATCCGTAATGTCGCTCGGTGCTGGACATATGAGACTGCAGTCGCTCTTGACTGTGAGATTCCTAATGGTCAGTGTCCACTTTACAGTGTTTATGTTGTGTGAATTCTCTGTGCACAGGAACAGATAAATGATTAGAGTGGTATTGCAGAGCAGAATAGATTCCAAAACTGTGTGGGAGAATGCTTTTACTTTGTGTTTATTTTTAAACTTTGTCTTTGGAAGTATTTCCCTACCTGTAACTTTATTTAATTGTTTACAGAGTTGCCATATAATGATTATTTTGAGTATTTTGGACCGGACTTCAAACTGCATATTAGTCCTTCAAACATGACAAATCAGAACACTCCAGAATATATGGAAAAGATAAAGTAAGAAATCATTGAATTGTGTTTTACACCTTTCATTTTGACAGAGCTTTAGAAGGCTTTAGATGGGCCTGTGGAATGAGTGTTTATAGCTTTATACACTGATTATTTTCTTTGTCTTTCTCAAAAGGATTTGAAACCTTAAGATTATTAATCACTGGCAGCAAGATATGACCTTTGTTGATCAAAAATATTTTCATTTTTACTAGTTGAAACACATTTTTAAATGGTAGAGGGCACTGTAAATTTTGCCGATCCTTGCTTTAAATTGAAGTAAGTGATCATTTGGTTTATCTGAAGCATTTTGCTTAGAGAGACATTGTAGTTCACAGGTAGGCATTTGTATCCTCAACCATAGACTAGCACTGTGGCGCTGGACAAGGTCACTAGCCTTTGTGTCTTACGTTTCTTTGCCATAAGATGGTATCTATACTGTAAGTTGTATAGGTTGAATTAATTCATATACGTGAAGTTTTAGTGCTTAGTGAATGTTTAATTTGTAGATTGTTACATAAAAACATGAAGTTTCTTGCTTAATGTTTTCCTCTTGTGTGTAAGAGGGACTCGAAATAAACAGAATTTTGTCTAATAAATCTGTGTCTATAATTTAGGCAGCGCCTGTTTGAAAATCTGCGCATGTTACCTCACGCGCCTGGCGTCCAGATGCAGGCCATCCCGGAGGACGCCGTGCACGAGGACAGCGGGGACGAAGACGGGGAGGACCCTGACAAGAGGATTTCTAGTAAGGCGGCGCCCCGGCAGTATTCTCTTACCTTTTTCTGTTTTATTAAAGTAACGCTTACAGGCTTTCGTGACCCCAGAGTGGCACTATGGAGCGTGTTTTATAAACACAATATTACTGTAATTTTCTCCATTTTTTGATCTTTGGTAGTTTTAGCTTCCTGACATCTTAAGCCTGATTTGAGCATCAGCAGTTTCCTTGTGTGACCGTGCCTGTCTGCGAGCTCTGGGAAACCAGCTGCTTCCGTCACACTCGAGAGCGAACTGGGAAGCGTCCCGTTCATTCAGTGTGGGATGCGTTACACCGCACTAAGCACTTTCTGTTTGAGTTCACAGCCTCTCTCATTAGGTGTAATAGGATTGTTAGATCTGTAGCACGATAGTGCACCTTGTAGTCTGACTTACAGTGTAGTAGTATATCTAATAGCATGGATAATCTAACGAGTTTGGCATCAGTATTATTTTTGTCTGCTTCCCTTCTGAGCTCTAAAGTAGAAGAACTACTTTTTAGGTGTAGATGTTATTCCGACCTCCTACTTAGAAAAACAGTTTTGTCCTCTATAAAGTTTTGTCCTTCTACCTTAAAAAAATCTACAGTATCCTCAAATGTTTCTAATACCTTTTTGCACTGTTTCATCACAGATGAAAGGTAAGTTTTCAGTATAAAGCAAACTGTTTATGAAACATTTGTTCTGTGCTCTTAAATGTGGGATAACTGAAGAGCGCATTATCTAAGCGTGGTGTAGTTGTGAGACCTGCAATAGTTTTTGTCAAAACTGATTATTTTATTATGTATCAGTTCGCGCATCGGACAAGCGGATAGCTTGCGATGAAGAATTCTCAGATTCTGAGGATGAAGGGGAAGGAGGTCGTAGAAATGTGGCTGATCATAAAAAAGGAGCAAAAAAAGCTAGAATTGAAGAAGACAAGAAGGAAACAGAAGACAAAAAAGCAGGTCAGATTCATTTTTTGGTAAATGTTCTCATTGTAAGTTTTTAAAATCGAGAGCTACATAGCAATTCTATGAGACCCTGAAGTCACCAGCACAAGTATTGAAGGAGTGGATGTGGAAGGGAGATGACTTGTTTGTTTGTTTTATGAAAATGGTGTTTAAATGACTTTCATTTGGAGCCAAGTGTAGCTACCCATATTTTTATAACCCAGAAAACCTCATTTTCTTCTCTTAATAATAGACTGAATTTTGTGAGCCTTGTGTTGTAATGAAGACTGAGCAGGAGAAAGGTGGTGACCCACGGGACGCAGTGTTCCCAAGGACAGGACCGTGTTCCTGTGTCGGCAGCTTGACCCGCTGCCGCTTAGCACCACACCTAATAAAAGGATTGTGTTACCCAACTCATTTATAGTGAGGCTGGATGCCAGCCTTTTAAATAAAATGTATGCATCTTATGTCACAAAACGGGCTTTCATCTTTCTCTAATGTTTGATTTTAGATGTAAAGGAAGAAGATAAATCAAAGGACAATAGTGGTGAAAAAACAGATACCAAAGGGTAAATAATATTCCTTATCTAGTAACTTTTTGTACTATATTTTAACTTGTTTAAAGTTATTATTTGGGTGGAGTATGTGTGTGTACGTACATGCATCTATTTGAGAAGTACAGGACTGAATTTGAGAATATCAGCAGGTTATATCAGATGCTCTAAATTTATTTTGTTTGTGCGTGTGTACCTCTTTATTTATTTAATGCTACTGGGGATTGAACTGGGGCCTTCTCACTGGATGACATCCTCAGCTCTTTTTTATTTGAGGTAAGGTCTGGCTGAGTTGCTCAGACTGGGCTAGAAGTTGTGATCCTCCTGCTTCAGCCTCCTATAGTACTGGGATTATAGGCATGTACCCCCACACACCTGGCTCTGAATTTACTTTTGTACATATTTCACTGAGACTTTTTTTTCTATTAGCCTTTATATGTGCACTTAGTGTTATCATGATGCTCAAATTTTTATACAGTTTTCTCTTTAGTGTTGTGAGTTAGCCAGTTTAAGAAGCATTGGGCTAAAATAAGAACTACAATAAATAAAAGTATAATTGAGGAAAATAAAAGTATAATTGAGGATTTTATTGTAAGAAAGCATGTGTATTTGGCTACACGTTTTGTGCTGGTTTTTAAAGGGTAACCTGTAATGGATTATAAAGCCACTGGAAAGGTTAAACCGTTTATTACTTGAAAACACTTGGGCTTTATCAGCTGGTAGTCTTTCTTGGCATAAACCTACAGGACCAGATGAATAAAATAGAGTAGGTTAGGGTATTTAAACAGCATTGTGCCATTCTTGATTAAATAGACAGGAAAGGGAATATGCTTATCTTATATAATACAGGTACACTTCTGAACTTCATAAAAACTAGAGTATATGACCAAGTGTGTATTATCAAAAATCCATAATATAATCGAGTTCTGGGGGTGACAATCGGACATCTCACTGCGTCCCGAATTGCTGTCTTAGTCAGTTGTGTGGGCACACCTTGAGGTTTATGGAACAGAAGCGTGCTTTTCAATTTACTGTTGACAGATAACTGTTAGAATTTTCTGTGTGATATGCGTACAGTGTGGAATAATTAAATCAAGCTAATTTACCCATCAGCTCACGTAATTACTATTTCTAGTGAGAAATTTAAACTGTGTTGATGCGTGTTTTCAGTACCCAAGAATCCCATTCATTCTGGGGAGTTGGCGTCCTCGTTTCTGATTTCCCCTCCCCCCTCCTCCCTTTGCCTGATTTGCTTTCCCATCTCCAGAATGTCTGCCCCTGCTCCTGCCATCGCTGCTTTAGATCGCATCATTAACATTTCACCTTGCCTCTTCCAACAGAGCCAAATCAGAACAACTCAGCAACCCTTGAATTTGAGAGTCTTCCCAGCTTTAGAAAGTCATTAAAAAGTGAGGAAACATTGGGACGAAAACTGTTTTCTTTTTGAAGACTTCTGGCTTCATTTTATACTACTTTGGCATGGACTGTATTTATTTTCAAAATGGCTTGTTTTGTTTTGTTTTTCTTGGCAAGTTTTGTGAGTTTTTCTAATTATGAAGCAAAATTTCTTTTCTCCACCATGCTTTATGTGATAGTATTTAAAATTGATGTGACTTATGTCAAAAACTGATCTATTAAAGTAATTGGCCTTTCTGAGCTGATTTTTCCATCTTTTATAATTATCTTTATTAAAAAATTGTACTTGGATTGTCTTGTCTGTTTATTATAATATGAAACCTTGTTTTAGGTGTTTAGGAATATACTGCTGGCAGAAGAATGATGACATTTTAGAAGGTAGCTAGCTGTTCACTGCCCCTTGACCCCTTGTAACTTAGCTAATCAGTATCGGCGAAGGTGGACATCTTATTTTAATTTATCTCAAATGTGTAGCACAAGTTGTGCAGTTGAGGTAGAGGAATTCCATCGGAGCTCAGTCAGTGACACCCTAAGAGCAGAGGAGTTCTGGATAGAAAGAAGCAGCCTTCATCAGCCAGGCAAACCAGGAACTCTGCGTTGAGGCCTGTGTCAGGTTTTGCCCGCCCCCTCTCGCCCTGCAGTAAGCAGATGAAAGATTGTACGGTTGTGTATTAATCAGAATACTCCTATCTTGTCCGTGAGTGAAACCTGCAAGGTGGGCAATATTTGGTTCTCTTACTGCATTTACATAACATCTAGGTTCTACGCATTATCCCAGGTTTCCAAATAAAGGAAGTATTTAAGCAGTCTTTCATTCAGCAACTGTCTTGTTGTCTACTTATTTTAAGATTTTGTGAAAAATGCTCTACCTGCAGCTTACATCCCAGTGGTAGGGAGCAGACAGTTAAATTGGGGAAATACTCCTTTTTGCCAAGCCTGATTTTTTTTTTCAGATAAAAATTACAGATATGAGAAAATGGTTTAGTAAAAACTGTTTATTAACTAGGGATGGCAATATAGATCAGCGGCATAACGCTGAAGGTCTGAATTCAATTCCTGGTACCAGAAAAAAAATTTTTTTTTTTTTTTTTCCCAGCACTGGGGATCGAACTCACAGCCTCGCACCTGCCAGACAGGCGCTTAAGCTGCTGAGCCAAACTCCCAGCCCTGGTTTTTTGAAGCAGGGTTGCACTATGCAGCTCAGGCCGGCCTTGCGCTCGCGTTGTAGCCCAGGCTGACCTCGAACTCACAACGCTCCGCCTACCTCAGCCTCCCGAGTGCTGGGATTAAAGGCGTGCACCACCACGCCTGGCTCAGAAAAAAATTTTTAATTAAAAAAAGGTTTATTAGCTGCTTTAGACATTCATAGAAGAAACATGTTTGCACTCACCGGCAGTTAACAAGTACTTAGGTTTACCCGTTTAGCTTCAAGTGTCTTAATACAAGAAGTTACCACTCTTTAAGAATGCACATTTTCATATGCTGCTATAATTCCCGGGCTTCAGAAGAAGCCACTGTTCTGAGATTTAGATAACTGTGTTTTTATCCCTTAGCTACATATCTGTTTGCAATTTATAAATCTTTATGAATTAGAAGCTCATTATTAGGGAAATGATGATATATAATGTTTGTGAAACAAATTCAGTCACTTGTTTACTTCTGTAATTTGTTTTCATCCCGTGTTTGATCTGCCCACTGACATGTTCGTTTTAGTAGCTATGTGCTGTATTCCATTGTATGAACATACCACTGTATGTACTTCAATACTACAGTGAATTCCCTGGGTACATTTAAGAGATTTTGTTTCCCTGTTTATAAGTAGGGAAGTTGTATAAATTAATACACAAAGCCTTGAGAATTATCTGAAACAGGCAGTTTCCACCAGGTGATTGGGTCTCACGTGAGTATCCCTCAGCGGTGACATTCAGACAACCACCAGATCTTTGGAAGAAGGAAGAGCCCGTATATAATAGCAATGGTGACAGTTTTTGGAAATGTGAAGAAACTGGTTCAATAAATAATGAGATTAATACAACCACAGAATGTCAAAGATAAATACCCAAACTTAGAAATTAAGAACCACACATGAAAGCAAAAACGATGTGGGATACATAAGTACCCAAAATTACATGAACCTCAGAAATAGAATCTTGAAACTGGGTAGACTTGGAACTCCGGCTACTTCCATGGGGATTTGAAGCCCCACTGCTATAGGTGAGATTAAGAATCATCTGGAAGAATTGCAGCAAGCTAGAAAGCAGCTGCTATCACGTTCATTTCATTTTTCAAAATTACATTTTGTAAAAGTCCTTTCAGTGAAGATGTCACTGTTTTATGCTCTATGTTTTTGCTTCCTCCAGAGAATACAGTTCTAAGTGGACCTAGAAGGTCCTTAGAGAATGAGCCTTTGACTTTCTACCAGGCTACCAGGCTTCTGTCAGTGGTGGCTCCTTAGGGCTCCCAAGTGGAAGTCATTCCCCTAGCTGGCATCTGTGGCCTCAGTGTACAAATGCTGCTGAAGGTTCTTGGGTACCTGATACTTGTAACATTTCTTACAGTATAACATGAATTATGTGAGTTTGAGACTTGAAAACCTGTGTAGAAGTGTTAATTTTCAATAGTTTAAGATCCCTTTTTCTTTCACTATGATTTTGTGCAAATTACTAAACGGCTTCGGTTGATTTGTAATTTAAGAATAGTCCATCTGGTAGGTTTGTTGTGAGGGTGGATTCATTAGTGTATCATTCATGCCCTGAAATTGTTAGTTGCTGTTATTGTTACAGCAGCCAGAACCGTGAAGGGAAGAAGTTTCTTAAGCTGTTCTTTTAGACACCACGTGGGTTGTGTTGACCCTTCTGTTGTAATTTGACGCCTACTAATTTCAAATTAATACCTCATGGCGGATACAGAAAGCAGTCTTGAGACGTGATTTTATCAAAGATGGTAATGAGACTGTGCAGATTTAGGAAAATCTTGGTGCCCCGGTGATTTACTTGAGGATAATCCTAGGCAAGGTTGTTGTAAGGAGATTATGGAAAAATATCGTCATTATTGGTTGTGGATTTAAGTAGTCCTGGTACTACCGGTATGGTGACATGCAGCGTATAACAGCTATTCACGACGGCTGCATTTCCTCGCTGCACCACAAGATGGCAGAGTCTTCATTTTAATATTCCGTTTGTGCATTTTCTCCCGCAGTCCGTTTAAGCGTGGTAAAGTATGAACAGATTCTTTTTCTGGCGGGAGCGGGGAGGTACCGGGAATCAAACTGGACCTCGGGCTTGTCAGGCAGGTGCTGCACCACTGAGCTACATCCCCGGCCCCCACAGGTTCTTTTGAACAAAACTATTTGAATTAAAATACAAGTCAGTGTACCGAGTTAAGCTTTTCTGTAAGTAGCACAATTATAACATCAATTCATGAGCATTCTGTCCATAAAACTATCTGGTACAACTGGTTACCTGTGAGTTTTCTAGTCAAAAACAGAATAGAACTGAATATTACAGCCATGATAATTTTTATTTTGGCTGGAGGTGGAATCAGTTAATAGGCTCAATGGAAAAGCAAAACTGAGATTTAGTTCTAGATTTAGTCACTCAGCTAGTTATGCTATCCCTTTAGTCTTTGAACACTACAGTTACAAATAGGGTTATTAAGTTCTTTCCTTGATAGAATAAATGATAAAGGAGGAGACTCCTTGATTAAATTGTTACTTGCTCTTAATGTTTTACACTGTTGAAGAAATGTATACATTTATTTCTAAAATAATACCAAATTTCTAAATAAGTAACTTTTTTGGCTAGACCTTTCTTGCCGACAGTGGTTTCTGCTAGGAATGAGGTGAACAAAGTCACACGAGTCTAGTGAGGAGCTTTTGGTTTATCAGTGGGTCAGAACCTTGCGGCTTTGCTGGTATGTCACATCACAAGTCATGGTCCGTTTCTTCAGAAATCAGCATTGCAAGGCTCACCTCGCAGCCGGCTGGTTCAACATGTACAAGTCAATAGATGTAATACATCACATAAACAGAAACAAGTGCAAAATAAAAGCACACAGTCATCTCAATAGATGCAGAAAAAGCCTTTTACATAATTCAACATGCATTCACAGTAAAAACAAAACAAAACAAAAAAACACTTAGGGGCCACGGATTTAACTCAGTGGCACAGTGCCTGCCTGGCAAGCATGAGGTCCCCAGTTCAATTTCTGGTACCATCCCCCACCCCAAAATAGAAGAAACTTGGAAGAAAATAGGAATAGAAAGATTTTATTTCAATCTGATAAAAGTTGTTTATGACAAACTTACTTAAAACACCATATTAAGTGGGGAAAACCTGAAAGCTTTCCCTCTATAATCAGGAACAAGACAAAGATGCCCATTACCACCACTAGTGTTCAATATAGCTCTCAAAATATTAGCCAGAGCAATCAGGAAAGAGAAAAAAAGGGAAGGGATATGTATAGGAAATCAAGAAGTTAAATGATCATTCTTTGTAGAAAACACAACCCTCTATATTGATGAGCCAAAAAATTCTACCAAAAAACTCCCTAAAAAAAATTCAGCAGTGTAGCAAGATACAAAATCAACACCCCAAAATCAATAGTGCTCCTATCTACTAATAATGAGCTCACCAAGAAAGAAATTAGGAAAACACCATTAGTAATAGCATCAAGAAATACTTGGCAATCAAGCTAACCAAGAAAGTGAAGGCCTCTGTAGTGAAAACTACAGTACTCTGAAAAAAGGAGTGGAAGAACAGATCAGAAAATGGAAAGATATCCACTGTTCCTAGATAGGCACAAGCAACATAGTCAAGATGGCTATACTTCCAAAACAAACACAGATTTAGTGCAATACTAATCAAAATACCAACCAATACCATCCCTGACAGAACTGGAGGAAACAGTCCTAAATTTCATATAGAACCAGAAGAGACTTAGAATAGCAAAAGCAACCCTGGGTGACAAAAGCAAAGTAGGAAGCATCAGAATCCTGGATTTAAAGTTATATCACAAACTACAGCGGTAAAACAGCATGGCACTGACACCAAAACACAGAAGAGAATCAATGCAATGGAATAGAGGATACAGAAACAACCCAGGCACATTCAGCTGTCTGATCTCTGACAAAGGACCCGGAAGCATGCTGAGGTCTCTAACACATGGTCCTGAGAACACTGGCTATCCACATGCAAAAGATTGCATCTAGATCATGTATTTTACCATACACTAAACTAAAATCAAAATGGATCAAAGATGTAAATATTAAAACAGGAACAATTAACTCCTGGAAGATAAAATAGGTAACACTCTCAAAGATCTAGGTATAGGCAAGGACTTTATGAACAGAGTCCCAGTGGCACAAGGAATAATACCAAGAACCAACAAATGAGGTTATATTAAATTAAAATGTTTTCTGCACATCAGAGGAAACAACTAATGGAGTGAGGAGACAAGCTACAGAATGGAAAAAAATATTCTGCAGCTGTTACTCCTCAGCCAGAGAACTAATAGTGTATCTAGAATATGAAAAGAACTCAAAAAATTTGACCCCTCCAAATAAAAGACCCATTCAAAAACTGGACAAATGAAATGAATAGACTACTTGAAAATGTGCAAATCACCAATAAATGCATGAAAAAATTGTCAACATCACTGGCCATTAAAGAAATGGAAATTAAGACAACACTGAGATTCCATCTTACTCCAGGAAGAATGGCCACTGGGGACCACAGATTGTTAATGACGTAGTGTCTGTCCTGGGCTCTCCTTGCCCTGCCTGCCTTGTGGGCTGGTTTTGGGATGCGGACGTCACCTTCTCTCCAATGAGATTAGCACCCAGGTGTGTGGGCGGATCCTGGCTTGTTGGCTTTATGATGCTAACCTTGCCCATTTTCTGTCTCTATGCTGTTCCAGGAAAAGTACCCTACCCACTCCCCTACACTGGCTAATATAACGTTAGCTACCTAGAGATTGGGGTCTTATGTTCCTAGGAGTAACTGGTGGCCCCAGATCCCTGATATGTACCCCTCTACTTTATCTCTTGCTCTTTGTTTGTTTTCCACCTTGTGCTGTAACCTGGGCAGGAGATCGGAACTTACTGCAGGGCTCTGGTACTGGGGGAAGGCTCTCTAATAAATGACATCGTCAGAATATCCAGTAACAGGTGCCAGTGAAGCTGTGGGGGGAAAAGGAACACTTCTATGTTGCTGGTGTGAGTGTAAATTAGTATAACCACTATGGAAACCAGTATGAAGACTCCTCAAAAAACTAAAAATTCCATGTGACCCAGCTGTTCCCCCTTCTAAGTATCGTTCCCAAATAGTTAATGACATCATGTTACAGTGATGTGTACATGCACATATTTATAACAGCCCAATTCATAACAGCTGAATGTTGGAATCAGCCTACACATCCATCGACATATGAATGGATGAAGAAAATGTGATGTTCATACACAACGGAATACTACTCTGCCATAAAGGAGGAAAAATGTGAGTCATTTGTAGGCAATGGATGCACCTGAAAGCCGTAATGCTAAGTGAAATAAATCAGACACACGAGATTAGATGTCACGTGGTTCACTTGTACGAGAAACCCACAGTACAAATAAAAAGCAAAATGAAAGCAGGAAGACAGAACTCTTTCCAAGGGGCAGGGGACCAAGATATGGAGGGACTGGGGAGAGAGCTTAGGGAAGGGGATGAACAATGGGTTGAGATGTGTTCTGTAGACGTGGCAACTTCCCATGATGAATATAACCATTATGCGATGCAAATATGTCCTAATAAAAAATAGAAACTGGAAAAAAAAAAAGGAAAGTGAAGAAATATTTATAGGCCAATTCCCTGTATGAAATATTTGCAGACTACTTCCCTGACGTGTGAGGACTCCTCTCCGTGCTGAGACTGCTGCCCCACAACGACACACCCTGTGGCGAGTGCCCTTATCATCCTGCTAGGGCCCTGGACACGCAAACCCTGTCTCCTCCGTGTGGATTTCCTCCTCCGCGTACTCAGGCTCCGACACTGGTGCCCTGCTTACTTCTCTCTCTATGGAGAGGCCTCCTAGCCAGCCCTGGCTCTGGTTCTACAGATCGTGTCTTTCCCACCCCAGGGTTAGTGTCTGGAGGGATCTGAGTTAATTAATATCATTCATTTCTGTATGACTTGATTAATATGATTCATCTGTTTATTTCCTTTTTTTGTGCTTATCTACAATGAAAAAATATATTTGATAAAATATTTTCCCTTTTCACTCTTTTATAATTTTTCATTTTATTAGTACAGTAATAGCTGTTTGCAAGCAAAAGTGTTCAGCTGAACTCTGCTTCTGTTCACAAACTCCTCACTGGCTGACAAATATGACCGTGGCCATCTTCCCCAAAATCATAGAATAAATGAAATTCGTAAACCGAGGTACCACTGTACTGTGTATGTTTGTAGTATACAGTGATTGCATTCATCATGGATAATCGGCACACGTACGAAACACATCTGAATTCCCTGTGTCTTCTCCCCCTTTGCTCCCTCCCTGTCTCCTCCGAGGCTTGGTCCCCTTCTCATTTGCAAAAATATTGTGCTTTTTTATGGTACTGGGACTTGAGCTCAGGGCCTTCGTATTGAGCTACATCCGCCTCCCACCCTGTGTTAAGTTTTGAGGCAGGGTCTCACTGAGCCATGGGCTGCCTAGGCTGGGCTTGAACTTGTGATTGTCTTACCTCAGATTCTCAGAGCACTTAGATTATGGGTTTCTTACAATAATTTCTTAAAGTGACTCCTTGATTCCAAAATGTGATTAATTTAACTTTCCACGAATAGTCTTAACATTTTCTAGCTTTCTGGTAATAGAGGAAAGCTAGCGTTCAAAACAAAACAAAACGAAACAAAAAAATCCCACAAAGAAGCAAACTTGAGGATTTTCTCAGGGTGTTAATGTTCTATTTTATTGTTTTGTCAGCTAAGATCTTCAAGAAATCCGAAAATGTAACTGTAGGGCCCTTGTTGACAACCTGGAGCCTGTTGTCAAACAGACCCAGTGGAGACCTGTCACAGAACAAAAAGAAACTTCAGATTACCGACCTAGCCCTTGGAGAGTTTCCAGTGCACGTATTAGTTTTTTGTCCAGGGAAAGATAAAAATGTAGGGCAAAGCACTGGGTTGATTGTTAAGCCCATGTCTCTTGCTGTGAGCTCTTTAGATACCAGTTCCACATTCTACCAACAGCTGACGGAACTTTTAATAAAGGAGTCCATAGCTGAGGATTGTTGGGACAACTGAGGTAAATGCTGGGAAGTTTTCTTCCAGGAACCCCCCTTACAGAATCCCGACCACGCAGATGTTCTTGGTGATCTCCCAGAGAAGCTAGTATGCTCACATTCTTAAGTGTATTCACACAGGACGTTTTTCTCCCTGAAGCTTCTCAGAGAATGCGGGTGACCTGGATAAAGTCAGATCCACTAAGTGAAGCAGTACCTCGGGCTGATCAGTGAGGTACACTGCAGCAGGCTAACGTTTCCCTGCAGAAAAGATACAGTGTAGACCAACAGATACTGCAAGAATAAAAAATCATGGCACCGACTATGGTAGCATGCGTTCTTTTTTTAAAAAAAATACTTTGTTTTTGTGGGATTGAGTCTAGCTTACTATAAAAGTCATAGGTAATATAGAAATGTACAAAGAGTTGGGTGTGGTGGCACACGCCTTTAATCCCAGCACTTGGGAGGCTGAGGTAGGAGAAGCATTGTGAGTTTGAGACTGGCTTGGGCTATAACGTGAGGAAGGCTGGTCTGAACTACACAGTGCGACCCCGCCTCAAAACAAAATAGGGCCCAGAGTTTGATTCAGTGGCTTAAGTGCCTGCTAGGCAGGCACAAGGTTGTGAGTTTGAGCCCTGGTACTGAAAAAAAAAATGTACAAAATAAAAAGTGCAACTCATCTTTGTTTCTATCATAGGTAACCATTAATAATATCCAAGACACATTCACAAGGTGATCAAAATTTATGGTGAATATTTAATTTGAAAAATTTTTTACAGTAAAAGATACACTGCTAAAAAGCCATTCAAGATACTTCCCCTCAATGTAATCACACTTGTCCCATCATTACTGCCACTTCCTGAAGCAGTTCTGGAAGTTCTCTTTCCTGAGTGTCTTTGATATGATAAACATATGGTAAATGCTGCTTTAAAATGCCATCCAGTCAAAAGGCAGGCTTATAAAATCATCGCTGTGTGCCCTCACTCACCTTATTCACCAAAGCTGTCACTGTGTGCCTTTTGGCTTGTCTTGGTTACTTTTCTCATTGCTGAGACAAAATACCTGACACTCCGAGTTAAAGGAGGAAAGGGTTATCCGGCTCACAGTTTGTAGAAGTTTCAGTTTCATCGTCAGCTGGCTCCAAGGCAGGGGGGCAGGGCAGAGGGGCATCCCCCGGGAGAAGCTGTTTGGGGCTGGCAGAAAGCATCAAGGCAGCAAGCAGCAAGTGACAAATAATCAGCGGTGACATTCTTTCTGCCCCTTATATCCTATCCAGGCTTCCCACCCTTAAAGTCCTAGCATCACACCATGCATCTACCCCACGCCACATCCTCGATCCCAGCATCGCACATCCTGGATCCAGCCGTGTCTGAAAAGCCCCACCTGTGACCACATGAGGTTTTGAGGGGACGTCTAGACACAAGCTATGACATGGCTGTTTCCCAAAGTCTAAACAATCATGAAAGGCAAACCTTTGAATGACTCAGGACATTGAGGTCACCATGACAATTCAACTAAAGATCCTCGTGAGCTGTGTGTGGTAGCACACCTATAATACCAGTACTCAGGAGGCTGAGACAGTAGGAGTACCATGAGCATCAGACCAGACTGAGTGAGTACAAGGCCAGCCTGAACCACATGAGAAAATCCTCTCTCAAAGAGAAACACACACACACACACACACACACACACAGAGAGAGAGAGAGAGAGAGAGAGAGAGATGACTTTCAGAACTTTCAGAAAGTGGCAAGAATTATGTGGTCAAAGAGAGGGAGAGTATTCTGAGGGGGATTCATGGAAGCAGTGGTTTTTCTGTTTGTTCATTTGGATTTTTTGTCATAAATATTCCACAGTTTATTCACTGTATTTTTATCATACTGTGTAATTTTAAGTACTTTCTCTACCTATTGCTAGAAATCTTTTTTTTTTTTTTTTTTTGGCACCAGGGATCAAGCTCACACCTCTGCTATACATCTTTATAGCTTCATTATTATAAGGTCACATCATACACATAGCATTCTTTAACTTGTCTTTTTAAAATGTTTGGTTCTAAGATATTTTCATGTCAATAAACACAGATCTACTGTTTTTAGAGGTTGCATGATTTCTCTGTGTTTGTACGTACTATAATTCTCTGAGTACCTTCAGCAGGAAGGGCATCTGTATTTCCCATGTATTGACAGATACTGGACATTATCAATTGTCCCTGCATTGAGACTGCTTTCTATTGATTTCCACGAAAGCAGACTGCTCTAGATCTTCTCCTAACTTTTAAAATTAATCCTCTTCTTTCTTTTACTTTTTTCTAACTATGGGTTTCCCCGAAGTTTCTACTACTGACCTCTATTGAATTTCTTCTCTGTTTTCATGGATTTGAGTATAATTTCCAATTACATGCTTCTTTAATTTATATCTCTAACCCCAGGATATATGCCATCCTCACTAGCCTCTCAGGTCTTCACTGTATTTTACCGACCCTCTCGGCGTCTTTGATGGGCAACGTGCCATCATGTTAGACTCACTGTGTTCAGGGCTAAAGTCACTGGCTACTCCACACTGACTTCCTTTCCCAACTGCATTATCTGTGCCAGTGGGTTGAAATAACTTTCTCATTTTAAAAATATTTTTCTCCTTTATTACCTGCATTCAATCCACTGAAATTTATTTGCTTCTTCCTGCATAATATCTTTCACATGTATCCGTTTCATTGACACTGAGCTTATATTATGTATGAAGTATCACACAGCGAATGTTCATGTCCCCCAAATTCACGTGTAAAATCCTGACTTCTCGTAGGATAGCACAAGGAGGGAGGGCCTCTGGAGGGTAAATTAGGTCATGAGGGTTGAGCCTTCAGGAGCTGGATTACTGCTCTTATGAAAGGGACCCCAGAGAACTCTTTTGTCCTTTTTCTGCCATATGAGGACATGGGGAGAAGACAGATATCTACAAATTTTCTGGTGCCTTCAAGTTGGACTTCACAGCTTCTGGTAATGTGAAAAGTAAGTGTTTCTTGCTGAAGCCACCTCATTTCAGTATTCAGTTATAGCACAGGAATTGATTAAGACAGTAGACATTTTAAGAAATGTATGACTTAATCTCTTTAAATTTTATTTTAAAGGGAGTAAAATAAAATGAAACAAAACAATGAGAACAATATTGAACTTCAAAAACAAGACAGTTGGAAATCCATAATAGTTATGATGCTGCATATTGTTATCCTTTAAATAGGTGCTCAGACTACTGGATTTAGGTCTGCAAAGTCAATCAGACAATACAAGCATTAAATTTTCTTTACTTCAGTTAACATCATCTCAGCCTGCATTCCTCCAAATCAGCTGATTGTCGGGTGAGGGTGGGTCTTCTCTCCGTGACTGGGCACTGGCTGGCTCATGGGAATGGTGCTCCATTTTAAAAGTAGAGAAAGTAAGGTGTGGAGGAGATGAGTACCTTGTTTGGGGCTACATGGTTCATAAGCGATTGAGCTGAAAATCAAACCCAACCCTTTCTGACTTTAAAGAGCATGCTGTTTTCTTTCAATTCTACTGAAATGATCTTTCTCATTTTCCCCACTCCCCATTTCCCTCTCTGCAGTCTGTTTCTGCCTTAAACCATTCTCTCTGATGAATGTTTGCTGTCAGGTTAATTTCTCTTAAACAGCTATATTCTAAAGATTTTGTTATAGTTTGTGTCTGGATGATCATGGAAGGAGGGTTTTTTTGGAGGCAGTTGAATCCAGAATTTGTGGTTGATTCATGGTCTAGTGCTGGGATTGGAGGTATGAATGCTATACCTGCCCTAGGGGGTGGTAGCCAGCATACACTATAAAGGAGGAAATGAGGCTTGCTCTCCTCTTTTGCTCTTATTGTTTTTGCTGTCTTCTGCTGCCATGAACTCTTTCCCCTCTGCCATGTCACCTTGCCTTGGAGCCAGCTGATTATGGACTAAAACTTCCACAAACTGTGAGCTAAATAAACCTTTCCTTCCTTAACTTTGAGTGTTAGACATTTTGTTTCAGCAATGAAAGAAAAGTAACTAAGACAGATTTTAAGTGACTAAAAGCTTTTTAATCCATTTGTCAGGGAAGGGACTTGTGAGGTTCCAGGGGTCTCACCGAACTTCACCTGGATGAAAAATCCTTTTGCCCCCTTTGTAATTTTCAGTAACAACAACAGAGATTGTGTAAATTAGCAGAGAGGATGAGACAGTAAAAACTCTTCAAGAACACTTAAAGAAGACCTTGTATCACGTGAGTTCTAATGAGGAGCAGGGTATGGAGTAGGAATGAGCCGATGGGCTGGATACCGCCTTTCCCCTCTCTGTTCCCCCCTGCTCATCAAGGGCAGATGGGTTCCTCTCTAAGCACAAAAGACCAGCTCTGGGAAACCACCCAACAATCCTCAGTGGAAACTGGAAAAAGGAAACTAATGTTTTGATTAAGCGAATATTTGAAATTTTTCATCCCAAAGAAAAACATCCCAGTTGGAGTGCCAAACATTCAAAATTCACAAACAGAAAACAGATGCAACCTGTGTTCAGTTTGAAATTGATTTGGGAATAACTCTTCTGAAACTGAGTGAGGACATATTTAAACAATATAATTCATAACAGAGCTTTGGAGAGATTCCTTTGGGAGACAAAGGGGTGCTTTACACACTTTTATTTATCCCTGGAGTATGTAGTTATCCCAAATGCAATACATGTATGCCTGCTATTTAGCTCTGCAATTTCCACATGCTTTTTAAATGACTGAATTACTGATTACATAGGACAGTGAAGTCTTTTTTAGAAACATATATGCTGGTATTGCTTTTAGAACCAAATTACAAAAATAATTAACCAGTGGAAAAAGTTCTTATTCTACTTCCCTAGTTCAATGCTTTCCTGAAAAAATTTTCCACTTCCCGATTTGGAAAATGAACTTGGAGCCAAGACTTTCTCTTAGAAAGGAAACTTCAACAAAGTTTTTCATCCTTCTATCCTCTTAGGAAAATGAAGGTTATCACTTGCTGGAAAAAAATTATCTGACAATTTCATGCAATCCCTTTGTATAGTATAGGAAGTATTTTGGGGTGTAAAAATAGGATCGTGGCTTTAAAAGTGAAATTGGTATCAGAATGGCTAAATTTTAGTCATTCTTCTATTCAAGTGGGTCAAAAAGTTTGATAAAATACTTCCACATTTCCCAGCAGAAAGCTAATGGGGAACAGCAAATTGTGACATTACAGTATTTTGTATTGGTTTTATTGCTGCTCCCTTTGTCTCAACAAATGGGTTTTCCCACATTTTTTCCCCCACATTTTGAATGTGTTATTTTAGCAAAAGTTTTTGCATTCAAAACTAATTCACATAAAATGTATTCGACAAACTGGGCGTGGTGGCACACACCTTTAATCCCAGCACTCGGGGAGGCTGAGGTAGGAGGAGCGTTGTGAGTTTGAGGCCGGCTTGGGCTACAACGCGAGTGCAAGGCGGGCCTGAGCTACATAGTGCGACCCTGCCTAAAAAAAACAAAAAAAACAAAAAAACAAAAAAAACAGGGCCAGGTGTTTGACTCAGAGGCTTAAGCACCTGTCTGGCAGGCTCGAGTCTTTGAGTTCAATCCCCGGGGCCACAAAAAAAAAAAAAAAAAAAAAAAAAGTATTTTCAGTGTTGCTACATAAAAAACACTACACCATGCAGTTATGAAATTTTCATTTGCCTTAAACCTTGGTATTGGCTAATTTATATGTTAATTTCATTGATTGATTTTTAGAAAAAAAAGTCAATGTGATATTCTTTATTTTACTTCTTCACTATCCTCTTATGCAATCGACAATGTACCTGTTTAGTCTGAATAAGTAAATGAGTAGATATACATTGTGCATCCAGTAAAGTTAACAATCAAGTCTTATTTAAAATATGGTATAATGTCAAGTGTTAAGTAAAAGTGGGAATATATAGATACGGCGTACAGTCTGAAATTGGGCTGCAATGTAAATATGAATGTAAGCATCTAAGGTTTCATGAGGGAAGATATCCTTGACTCCACTTCCCCAGCCCACCATCCCACCCCATAGCCAGGTTCTGTATGATGCTACTTTGCAATCTCTCCCACAGGAGGCAGGGCTTGGGCTAAGTCACGTGAATAGCTTTGATCAGTAGAGTGAGACAGGTAGAAATGGGCTAGCTCTGAAAAGGCTTCTCAAGTTTCCACTGTCTCTCTTCTGTTCCTGGTATCCATGACAACGATATGCCAGGGATCATTCACAGGTGCCAGAACACTAGAATTCAGACACTGAAAGTGACTTTCCCTGGCAAAAATATGAGGACAAACTCAAGCCTGTAGCTTGAGTCCACCTGACCCCAGCTGTAAGAGTTTGTGAGAGCAACCATAAGGCTTACGGCAGGTAAGTTATCAGCAGAAGTTTATTCCTTACAGTCCTGGAGGGTGGAAGTGGGGACCAAGGTGTTGGCAGGTTGGGTTTCTTCTGTGGCCTCACGGCTTGTAGATGGCTATCTTTATGCCCACCTAGCGTTTTTCCTTTATGCATGCCTGTGTCATGTGCTTATCAAGACCACAATCAACTTGGATCAAGACCCACCTAATGACCTCACTTTCACTCACCTCTGTAAAGACTCTGTCTCCAAATACAGCCACATTCTGAGATACTGGACATTAACATTTCAATATATAAACTCGGGGAACACAGTGTAGCACGTAATATCAGCCAAAATTAGTCTAGCTATCCTCACAGACTCATGAGCTATAATAATTGATATTTTAAAGCAGTGAATTTTGGAAATCTTTTTTTTAACAAAACAAAGCTAACCAATTCAGTACAGATTGTAGGAAACGTTATTTCAATATTTGTTGGGTGATGAGATTTGTAGTAATTTGAAAGTTTTCTTTAAGATTATTGCTGCATAATATGTTTTCTTTAAGACTGCCGCTTTTAAGCAAGTTGTATTTTTCTGAATATACATTTTTTCATTGTTATAAATAATACAGAAAATATAAAAAACAGTATTGCCTATAATCTGATCTCTACTCTATCCATGGAAAATTTTATCAAATATCTTTCAGTTATTCTCCAGTTCATAAATGCTCACCCTTACAACTTTTACAAATTTTTATATCCATGTTTTTACAATAAGACACTATATGTATTTCAAACTGCTTTTTTAAAGTAAAATTTTTTCCCAGGAATAGTACTCTACGTTAATAAGGATTGAGCAGCAGTTGAGTAATGCAGTTAGTGGCTGAGTACTCGCCCCGCATGCAGTAGGTCCTGGATATGATCTCTAGCACCATAACAAATAAGTAAGAAAATAAATAAAGACCTAAATCATAATTTTAATAACCATATAATATTGCCAACTTCACTTTTTATTAACTAATATTTAGAGTGTATTCATCTCTCAAATTACCTTATTTTTCTATTTAAAATGGTTGAAATAGTATTTCTTCCTAAAACTCTTTGACATTTGAGGTTGAAAAAAATAAAATGCATATGGAGACTGTTACTAACTCTAGTTTACTCTGATATTTCAACATTGGCCAACTTTACATAGACGGCTTTAACAAAGTGTAAAAACGTACTTGGCGTAAAGTTCAGTAGACCAAATCAAACACGATGATATTGTATTAAGCATTAGTTCAACCAGTATCTGCTGAGTTACTTAGCAAGTCTATGGCACTATCTCACCTCTGACTGCAAGAAAGCTGATGTAGATACGACTTCAGATACCGTCCTGCCCCTGAGGGTGGCAGCCAGTGATATTCCTGGGTAATCATAAAGCTTAAATCTATAAGGCTGCATATGAAATCAGGAAAGAAATTCAACGTAAATGTTCAAAAGAAACACACTGACTTCTCAAGGTTTTCTAACTTCATATTGAATAAATTGCACTTTTCTTAACACTGGGTATTTTTCTTGGTGTTTCTTTTTGAATAATAAATAAAAGTCTCATTTTCCTAACAACAAGATAAATTTTACAATTCTGAGTATCTTTCCAAGAAAGATATTTTCTTGAGAAGGTTTTGGGGCAGTGCCTTTCTGCCCTGAGCTTTGGCCCGCCACCTGTTGTGTTCTGGCCTGGTCTCTCTTTTGAGTGCTGCCACCCCGTACTCGCTGGACTGGCTACAACAGGAAGTCACTGCCGATCACGTGAGGATGACGGCTGCCTCTGCTGTCCCCCTGTCTGGCTGCCCAGCTGGGGTGGTTGATTCTATAGTTTTGGGACTCCAGCTTGATTGTGACTTTGTGCCAAAAAAATCTTTGCCTCTGGAAACCAAGAATGCCTAGTGATACGCTTATGTAATTCCTCCGAAAGCCACTCACTGTGTGACGTAACGCACCACCCAGAGGGGTGTTCTTCTGCAATGTTGCAAAATGCCTGGGAGGATACGATATTTTTATCTAAGCACAGTGAATTCAAATCAGTGTGATCCAGAGATCGTGTAAGCTCCACGCCAACCGACTTCTCCATTCCCAGCAGTAAATTTAGAAAGCACAGATTAGAGCTGCTAGCTTGAGTTTCAGTGCTTTACCAAGGCTATGTGTTTTCAATATTAGGTTTCCAGGAAACAAATACGCATACTGCAGGATGGAGTAAATGACAAGCATACTTACCCCATACTTACTAAACTCTCAATACGTATGCAGCCGGAGTCCAACATGTAGAAGAATGAAGCTGGAAACCAACAAGAATACATGTTTTCAATCAAGATCAAAGGCCTGGGCCAAAAAGGAGGAGCAGATTTTACATTGAAAGATTTGTTAAGAGACCAAATATAAAAAGTGGGAAAAAGACTACAGTCATAATAATGACAGCAACAGCTGTAATAATGGTAACAAGTGGAGACTTTCAAAGGTTTCCTGTTGCTTGGCCTCAGGCTAAACACGTTATCTGATGACATTATTTCTTCGCGTTCTGATCATACTTATTTCCAGGTTGCAGGTAAGAAATTGCTATTAAACGATAAAGCTGGAATTTTTACCAGGGCCTAGGCTCTTAATTTCACTTAATAGGCGCTCGTCCTTCCCTTCTGCTCTTCTGTACTGTCAGACTAACATACTTTAAAATAAACTAATAACTATAAACATTTATCTAAAGGACGTAAAAGTTATTCAAGGTTTTTTATTTGGAAAGGGCCATCATTGTGGGGAGTTAACACCCAGGCCTGCCAGTGGAGTTTGTTATACCAGTTGTAGCTGCTGCCACATTTCCATACTCATGATGAGGCAGGATTTTTAAGGAATTGACCCAAGACTTTGCACACAGCTTCCTACTGATATGCATTGCGCATCCAGAGTGCCCGCGCTACAAGATAGCCCTGAGTTGTCCTACAAGATATACTCACCCTAGGTAAGAAGAGACCCAGCTTCACAGTTCAAACTGGTTACAGCCACAGGCTCCCATCCCTCTTCTAAACTCATACCTAAATCACCTAGGGTTTCCTTGACTCCTTAGCAATCTACACTTGCCTCATTCTAGGGTGTCCCTGGTCCTGGATGTGGCATGATTCTCCTCTGGAGAATATCACCTTCAGCCTACAAACGACGACACACACAGCACTACAGGCAGCCAGGGAGCTAGTGGTAGAGGACAAGTGACACGCAACTCCTCTCTCATCCGCTGTCAGGTCAGCAGAAGCTGTGTTCTTGAGAGCAGAGCAAACTATCCAAACCTCCATCCTACAGGGGGATGTAGTTCTTGTCGTGGCTCTGATGAAAGCTCAGAGTGATAAATGGCTCCAACATTTCTTTTCAATGCTGTGTCCTCACTCATCAAACTTATGTTGGCTTTTTCAAGACATGAATCTCATAGAGCATTATGGAGAAGCAAATTTGGGGTGAGCAGAACCCAGTAGTTCAGTTAACCTCAGCTTCCTCATTGTGATCAGGTAGGTTTATCATACTGATTGCAGAGTAGCCTTCTAAAATGCACTGTTATTGAGCTCGTGAATCTGGGCAGAATCAAGTCAAAGCAGAAAGTTTGCATTAACTCCACTGCTCTACACAGGAACTGAGTCTTTCCTTGCTCAGGGCCCAGGGTAGAGAGGCTTGCTTATCTGGCACCAGAATAGCACACTGTGCCCAAGATGAAGATGGGAATTCTAAACCCAGGACAGCTCACTCCTGGCCTGGGTCTGTGTGAATATCTAGAGCCACGGGTGGGGGTGGTGGTGGTGGTGGTGTTGGTTGAGATTTAAAAATTCCCTAAGAGAGAGGTTGAATGGAAGCTGTTCGTTCTCTCACTAGGAATTATTAGTAATGATTTCTTCATCAAAACATGCATTATTTTTTCTATTAATTCCTAATACACACAAATTCCAAAATATAGGGCTTTATCTTTCTTTTCACTTTGAATATAGCACATAACACATTCAAGGAATTCAAAAATTTTTAAATCATTGTGACAAGTTAACTTTCGTTTTTACTTTAGTTTCTCAACTATTCCTTACCGCCGTGACTAAATACTACTTCCAGTTCCTTGTATTATTCCAGTTTTAATGCCGGCAGAAGTAAGTATGTTACTCATACATAACCTTTTTTAAAAAGAAATTTTATTGTGTACATTTAAAGTGCATAATATAACAGCATGAGATCATATGGATAGTAAAAGACTATGATGGTGAAGCAAATTAATTTATCTGTCATCTCACATAGTTACTCATATTTTGATTTGTTTCTGTGGCAAAAGCACTAAAATATAATCATATAGCATGAATCCAAAATAAAGGACTGTTTTATTACCCATCATCTTCATCTCTACATTGGATCTCAAGACTTAAAAATCTTACATATTTGCTGCTTTCCTTTGCCATGTAGGAGTTTTTTAGTTTGAGGTGGTCCTATTTATTTATTTTTGTGGCCTGAGATTTTGAAGTGCTATCCAAATTATTGCAGAAAGTTCCCCTCACGTTGTCTTACAAAAGGTGTAGGAGCTTCTGCTTCATAGAAATTATAGGAGCTTCTAGTTTTACACTTAAGAAAATGGCCATTTCCTGTATTTTCAGTTGATTTTTTTTGTTACAAGACAAAATTTTAATGAAAATTCAGCAGTGGATATGTATAATCCAGGGACTAAATAGTTACAAGGGACTGTCATAGAAATTTAAAGCAGACTAGATGCTGAAGTGAGTGTTACATATTATCATTATCCAATTCATCTTCTTCCTTCAGTGATTATTTGGCATATTTCTCTGCTTCTTCCCTTGTATCTTTTGGAACAATTTCATGTCTTCCTTTAGTTAATTCACCAGCCCAGCTGAGATCCTGTTCAAAAGCTTTATCCTTAACTTGATTCCTTATCTCATAAGTGTCCAATTTCTTTTTTTCAAATACCAAAATTCAACTTTCTCAGCATCATTTATTGAGTAGATAATCATTTCTTCTTTGTATCCTCTTGGAACCTTTGTTAAAAATTAGTTGACTATATACATTTGAGTTTATTTCTAGATTTTCTGTCTTGGTCTACATGCCTGCTGTATGCCAATACCATACTGTTTTGTTTACCATAGCCTTTTAACATAATTTTAAATTAGAAAGTATGCTGCTTTGAACTTTATTTTTCTTTCTCAGAATTGCTTTGGCTGTTTAGAATCTCTTACAGTTTCAAACACATGGCTTATTGCTTTTATATTTCCATAAAAAATACCATTAGGATTTTGACTGGGATTACATTGAATGTGGAGATTGTTTAGGGCAGTATGGACATTTTAACAATGTTAATTCTTTTAGTCCACAGAAATGTAATAACTTTTCATTTATTTTTGTGTCCTGATCAGTTTCTTTCACCCATGTTTAATAGTTCCCTGTGTATAGTTTTTACTTCCATGGTTAAATGTATTCCTAGGTATTTAAAAATATTATTATAAATGGAATTGCTTTCTCAGTTACTTTTTCATGTATGTTTTTCTTGTTTGTAGGTTTTTAAAGCTGAAATTGCATTCTGCAACTTTACTGATTTCATTTATTAATTCCAACTATTTTTGTTTGTTTTGAATCTTGGTTTTTTTTTTTACATGTAAGATCATATTATCTACAAATACATAATTTTACTCCTTTGCTTTCAACTTGGTGCCTTTTATTTCTTTTTACTTCCAGTATTTTGTTAAATAGAATGGGTGAGAGTGAATCTTAGTAGAGAAGTTTGGTTTCTCTTGTTAATTATATGCTGGCTATGGACTTCTCATAAATGACCTCTATTATATCAATGAAATTTCCTTCTATCTCTAAAATGTTGAATGTTTTCTCTTAAATTTGTTAAGTGCTTCTCCATATCAGTTGAGATGATCATGTGGTTTTTAACTGGTTTTATGAATATGCTGTATCACACTGCTTGTTTTGCTTATGTTAAGACAGCTTTGTACATCAGGAATAAATCTCACTTTATCATGGTATATAGTGTTTTTTGATGTGTTCCTGGATTCAGTTTGCTGCTATTTTACTGAAAAAGTTCTGAAATACTTTGTTGAAAAATTTCACATCAATGTTCATCAAAGAAACTGACCTGTAGCACACACACACACACACACACACACACACACACACACACATCTTTAAAGACAAATAAGGCAAAATTCTCATTTATAAATTCATTAACTTAGTCATTCAATAAAAGCTGGCATCATAATATTATGAATAAGAATATGGATTTCAAAGTTAAATGGACTTAGGTTTGAATTCTGATTCCATCATTTCCTGGTTTTATAACTTTAGTCAAGATGTAATCCCTCCAAAACTTCATTTCCTCATCAGCAAAGTGAGGATGAGATTTCAGGTTTGTGAGGGAAAATGTAAACAAGTATATGGAACACTAATCACAGTGCTTATCACACATTTAGTCTTCAGTATTATTAAATATCTATGGATACTAAAAATGTGGTACATACTTCAGATATATGTCACTGTTTCTATCTGCTAGGAGCTTTCTAAATAACAGGGAAGATGGACTTTCTAAAAAAGTAATTTCACTTCCGGGAAGATGGTGGGGCAGTGAGCAGGGGCAAATCAGCCTCTCTGAGACTGGAAGAACAGACACTGGAGTACAGCACTTGGGGAAGAGAAGGAGGGAGATGGATTCCCGAGATACAAGAACGTTCTGAAGGGAGCACTGGAGCCCACAAGGAGAGCGAAGTGACAGACCTCAAGGCAGAAGAGGGAGGAGACAGACTGCACGTTCTCCCTGACTCCCACCTCGTGGTGTGAGACACGAGGCTGGAACCCACAGAAGAGCGGTTCTGCGGGGGATCCTGGAGGCCTCCGTGGAGAAACGCATCAGTGGATCCGAGCAGCGGATGTGGTGGGCTGCAGGGGCTGGTGAGTGACTCCAGTCCAAGGTCCCCACAGAGGGTGATTGGCAGGATGCCATTCTGGGATGGGACCAACTGAACCCAGGACTTGGAGCAGCCATACACTGGCTCCATCTTGAGGCTACCAGTGTCTGGGTGAGGCAAGCTCTGGGAGATGGCAGGATCAGAAAGCTGAAATCAAGCCAGCAAGAAACACCCGTAGGGTTGTGGGCTGAACAACTCAGGTCACAGATCCCCAGCCAGAGACCAGAGTTAGACTGAGCTTCTGTAGAATTACATCACCACCTCACCATACTCCTACAGCAGAATTTTTGGAACTGTATAGCACGCCACCCTAGTCCTACTGCAGGCTTGCAGGGATCATACAGCACAGACGCAGGTTCTGTCTGCTTCCTTTGTCTGCCAGTGACAGCAGAGACGTGCCCTGAAGTAGACACTACCTTGGAACTGTAGACCCCATAAGATAACTACAGGCTTGAAATCACAGAGCTCACTCTCTCTTTCTCTCTCTCTGATTTGTTTTATTTTTGTTATGCTTTTTGTTTGGTTTTGATTGCATATTCTTGCTGCTGCATGAGGGGGAACATTGTTTTTAGTTTTTTTGTTTTGTTTACTTCTTGTTTTATTCATTAGTCTCAAAAAGCTTAATCTTCCTTTGTCCTTCAACCTCCCTTCTAATCTCTCTTCTCCTATTTATCTATTTTTGTACTCTGATCTCTTTTACTTATTTATTTTTATTTTTTTGTGGTACTGGGGATCGAACTCACAAACCTCACACCTGCCAGGCAGTCGCTTAAGCCACTGAGCCAAACTCCCAGCCCTATTCTGATCTCTTTTAAATTTTTCACCAGAGGGTAAATTGCTATATGGAAAGGCTGTTTACTCTAAGCAAATTTTTTATTTCTTTTAGATTTTGTTGTATAATGATAAATCTTATTCATATGGTTATTAAAGGTGGCAGATAAATAGTTTCCACTGTTTGTTATTTTCTAAACTGTGCTAGATTCTATTGTTATTACTGGTCATCTTACTTTAGCCAAGATGACTTAGTTGTTCTAATAAATTGTTTTCCCTTGTATGCCAAGAGCAAGATTGTTTCAGGGTAATAAACAATACTATAAAGTCCAGTACCAAAGAACCAGGGAATAACCCAAATAGGCAGCAACTTCTCATTCTTTAAAATTGAAGAGGTAGGATCTTGTGACAGATTCAAAAGCCAAAATCCAGCTATACCTGGAAGATATTTCTGAAAAGTAGTCATTTTTTAAGGAGTTCTCAACACTAGGAATAAAGCTACTTACCATAAACAATTTAGAAGCATCAGTGCAGAAAATAAATTTTAAAAAAATGAGAAGACCTGGAAATGAGATGCAACCCTAGATATCCAGCTTGTGCAAGGCAAACACAGAGGGCAGTGAGGCGGAATAAACCAGAAGTCATCCACCTGAAATCTCTGAAATGGTCGTAGCAGAAGTAAAAAAGCATGTAGACTGGTGCAACCACTGTGGAAGTCAGTGTGGAGATTCCTCAAGAAGCTAGGATTAGAGATCCCATTCAACCCAGCTATCCCACTTCTGGGCATTTTCCCAGAAGAATTGAAAACATCATACCACAGTGACATTTGTGCACCCAAGTTTGTAGCAACCCAATTTGTAATAGCCAGATCTTGGAAACAACCCATGTGCCCATCAATCAAAGAATGGATAAAAAAGATGTGGTATTTTTATACAATGGAGTACTACTCAGCAATTAAGAAAGATTACACTGAGACTTTTATAAGTAAATGAACATGACTTGAGACCATACTCATAAGTGAGATAAATCAAACCCACATGTGCAAATACTGTATTGTCTCCATAGTGTAAGAAACTGAAAAATTATATATGATCCAATATCTATAATAAATACTATGTAAGGGTAAAAAACAGCTCGAAGAGCAAAAGTAATTGGGAAGGGAAAAGGGGGAAAGAGGGAAGGGAAAAGGAAAAGATATAAATCTGTATATATGCATATGTAAGATAACTAAAATGAACATACTGCTGAATGTATTAGTTATTGAGAAAGAACAGTTAATACTCATATGATAAGATCAATTTTACATGTCTATATCTGTTAATGTAAACAACCATTTTGAAGATAACAAACGATACGCAATATTGCAACCATTGTCAAATTTCTATCATCCTGTTTTATAAACCCATAATGTTACTGTTACGCATTTACTCTAGTTGTTTTTGTCTCTTTTGCTTTTTGTCTTTCTTATATGTGCCTTTTTTTTCTCTTAAATAAATAAATAAATTTTAAAAAATAAAAAATAAAAGAAGTAAAAAAGCAGATGAATGAGGCTTAAAAAGAAATCAGAAATAATTTCTCAGGTAACAAAAAAGATGATGACCATAACGAAGGACATGATTAAGAAAAAGAATTTGACATACAGATAAGTGAGGCATAAACAATGCCAATTATGCATGTTAAAAACTACACCAAGGCATGTAACAGTCAAAATTATATAAATTCAACATAAGAAGAGAACATTAAAAGTTGTTAGAAAAAAAAATCACCTATATAGGTAAGTCCATCGGAATCATAGCTAACTTCTCAACACAAACCCTTAAGTCTAAGAGAGCTTAGAGTGAATCCAAGCCCTAAAAGAAAACAACCTCCAGCCATGATTGATGTACTCCACAAAAATATCTTTCAAAACTGATGGAGAAATGAGATGCTTCCATAATAAATAACACATGATGAAATTCATGACCACCAAATTAGCATGCCAAAATACTCTGAAGGGGGTTATAGAAAAAGATAATAAAGACTACAATTTCATGAGCACCAACAGAATGAATTCACCAGGCACAGAAAGCAAGTAAACATAGGGAAAAGAAAGGGAATTGGCAACAGGAAACTAATATGACAAAGATAAGTGAATACATATCAGTTATAACTATCAATGTAAAGGGTCTCAATTCACCATTCGAAAGAAACAGACTGATGGAATGGGTTAAGAAATAAGATCTAACAAAATGCTGCATACAAGAAAAACATTTAGCATTAACTCAGAAAGAAATTCATAATCTGAAAGTCAAAGAATGAAAAACAATATACTACAAGAATCCAGAAAAAAGCAAGGGTAGCCATTGTATTTGAAACAAAGTGGATTTCAAACCAAGATTGATTGAGAGAAACAAAAGAAGGTCGATACATCCCTGTTAAGGGTACAATTCAAGAAGAGATAACAAACATAAATACATGTGCACCAAGTAGCAGTGCACCCAACTATATAAAACAAATACTAATGGTCATGAAAAATCAGATAAGCATCAACACAGTTGCAATAGGGACCACAATACCCCACTGTCACAAATAGACAAACCAACTGGACAAAAAAATCAACAAAGAAATATCAAAACTGTCCAACCTTTTGAACAAATGGACTTAGATGTCTACAGAGTGTTATACCCCACAACATCATAATATACATTTTTCTCAGTTGCACTCAGGGCTTTCTCCAAAATAGACCACACACTAGCTCATAAAATATGCTTAGGTAAATGCAAAGGAATTGAAATTATCCTGTGCATATTATCAGACAATATAATGAATTGGAAATCAATGACAAAAGAAACTACAAAAACTTCATAAACACATGGAAATTAAATATACCCTCCTGAGCAACCAATGGGTCACAGATGAAATTAAAGAAGAAATTAGACAGTTTCCACAATTAAATGATAATGCCAAAACAACATACCGAACTTATGGGATGCAATGAAACCAGTCCCTATGAGGGAAATTTATAGCAGTGAATTCTTACATCAGAAAAGCTTAGCAAGGTCAAATAAACAACCTAATGTTGAATCTCAAGCTTCTATAAAAAGAAGAGCAAGTCAAACCCAAAGGTCATACAAGGGAGGAAATTACAAAAATCAGAGCAGAAATAAATGCAAATGAGAGTAAGAAACAACAAAAACAATCAATGAATCAAACAGTTGTTTCATTGAAAGATTAAATAAGATCGGCAAACTTTTAGCCAACTATATGAAAAAAGGAAAGAAAAGACTCAAATTCATGCAATTAGGAAGGAAAAGGGTGAAATCACAATGAATCCTGCAGAAATCCAGACGCTCCTAAATACCTACTTCAAGAACCTGTACTCTAGTAAGATGGAAAACAGAAGAAATGGACAGACTCCTGCATGCACAGGAATTACCAAAGCTGAATCAGTAAGATATAAAAATTCTAAATAACCCAACATCAGTTATTTAGAATGGAAATTGAATATGTAATTAAAAATATGCCAACAACAACAACAACAAAAGCCCAAGCCCTGATGAATTCACTGCTGAATTCTGTAAGAAATTTAGAGATCTAATGGCACTACTCCTCAAACGCATTAACGAAATTGAAAGGGAAGCAGTACCCGCAAACTCATTTCTAAAGCAAGCTAAGAAAACCACAGAAGGATGCAATGAAAGATGCGAACTGCAGGCCAATCTCTCTAATGAACATAGATGCAGAACTCCTCAATAAGATACTAGCAAACAGAATGCAGCAAATCATCAAGAAGATTACACACCATGAACAAGTGGGATTCATCCTGGAGAGGCAGGGATGTTGTAATATACACCAATAAATAAATGTCATAAACCATATTAATATAACAGGACAAAAACTATACTATCATCTCAATAGACATAGACAGAGCATTTGACAGAGTCCAACATCCATTCATGATAAAAAAAAATTCGACAGAAAAATTGGGTTAGCTGATCTTTATCTCAATCTGATAAAAGCCATCTGTAACGAATCAACAGACATCATACTAAATGGTCAAAAACTGAAAGCTCTCACTCCAAAATCAGAAACAATACAAGGTTGTCACTATCACTTACCCCATTCAATATAGTTCTGGAAATATTAGCCAGAGCAATTAGACAGCAGAAAGAAATACAAGGAATAAGATAAGGAAAGAAAGAAGTTAAATTATCATTATTTGTGCATGACATGATACTCCACATAGAAGATCCCAACAACTCCACCAAAAGACTTCCAGATTTATTAACCAAATTCAGTAGCATAACTGGGCATGAATTCAACACTCAAACTCCGTAGCATTACAAGCCAGGTGGGTGTGGTAATGCATGCCTGTAATCCCAGCACTCTGGAGGCTGAAGCAGGAGGATTGCCATGAGTTTGAGGCCAGCCTGGGCTGCACAGTGAGTTCAAGGCCAGTCTGAACTACATAGTGAGATCCTGTTTCAAGAAAACAACAAAAAATCAATAGCATTCTGTCTTAGTTACTTTTCGCTCATTGCCGAGACAAAATACCTGACACCCAAAATTAGGGAAGGAAAGGTTTATTCTTACAGTTTCTCGGGAGTTTCAGTCCATTAGTTGGCTCCAAGTCAGCATGGGGTGGTGGGGCTACAGTTCATGGTGGCTGCAAGCCACAAGACATGCTGGCAAGAGAGAGAGGGAGGGAGGGAGAGACGGAAGTGGAAGACCCGCCTTCCCTTATACTGCATCTCAGCTCCACCCCTGGGTGTGTGTCAATCCCAGGGCTAGACAACAAACCAATAACAAACCAATAACTCAGCCCCATCAAAATTATATAAGGACTTGGGAGTACATAGTATTACCCAATACACATTCTTATACACAAATAAACTCACTGAGAGAGAAATTAGGGAAACCACACCTTTCACAATAGCATCCAAAATAATGAAATACAGTAGACTCTTGATTTATAAACTCAGTTGGTCTGTGAGGGTTGGTTGTAACTCTTTTGTTCTCCACAAGACATAATGAAAATACCCATAATGCATTTGAAACCTCCCCAAGCACCCCTTCATTAACCTTTTTGTAATGAAAAGGGGTTGTATAATGTGCATAATTCATCAGAAACATCAATAATTTTCCTAATGTATTCACCAAAGAGTTATAAATATGTCTACTTTTATCATAAACAAAAATTTCATCATTCAAATTTGACTGTACTCATTATTCAAATTGACATCTTTGGCTTGCAGGAAGGGAGGATGTAATGGAAGGTGGTTACTGTTTGGAGGGAGAGTCTCCTTCCGTAAGAACATCAGGAATCTGGCTGTCTGGTGTCTTTTCTTTCCTTGAGAGTCTGTGACCCACTAGGTCTCAACCTTTTCAGAACTAAAAACTGGCCTGATGTTGTCTATTTCTGTCTTCTTTTTAAAACACTGTTCTTTTCTTTTGTGATTGCTTTCTTTTCCTTCCTTAGTTTCTTTTCTAGCTTTTTGAGAGCCATTTTGATATCAGTAATCATAGAGATTATATAAAGCACTGACTGAAATCACATCCACAAATATGCACATCTCAACCCAGACTGAAGTTTATGTGCACTTACATATTTAGTGCACATATGAGTCTTTGTTTACAAGCACAAAAGCAGCCAGCATTTGGGTTGTAGCTCAAGACTTTGGTCATAATTCAAACTTAAAATTTAGGTCTTAACTGAAGTTGTTCAAATGTGAGGCCAGTTGTAACTCAAGGGCCCACTGTACTTAGGAATCAACCTATCTAATGCAGAAAGTAAGATAACTTTACATTCAAAATTATAGTACTTTGAAAAAGCAGGTCAAAGAGCATATAATAAAATGGAAAGATAGCCCCTGTTCTTGGTAGGAAGAACCAAAATAGTGAATATGGCCATACCTTCAAAATTGTAGTAAGATTTACTGCAATTCCAATCAAAATAGCAGTAGACTACCTCACAGAATTAGAGAAGATAATCTTAAAATTCATTTGGAGCTAGAAGAGACATAGAATAGCAAAAATAATTCTGGACAAAAAGGCACAGCAAAGGGGCAACATAATTCATGACTTGAAATTACACTACAAAACTTCTGAGGTAAAAACAATATGGTGCTAGTAAAAAACCAGACCCAAGTATCAATGGAAGCAGCCTATATGTCCATCAAAAGGTGAATGGACAAAGAAAATGTGATATTTATACCCAGTGAAGCACTTCTCTGCCATAAAGAAGGTAAATTTGAGTCATTTGTAGAAAAGCTGATGCACCTTGAGATTATAATGTTAAGTAAAATAAATCAGACACACTTGCTTGGCTATTGCATGGTTTCTCTCATACTATAAGCCCAAAGTATAAATAAATTAAGTAGCAAAATGAAAGCTAGATAACAGTAAACAGGAGATAGTCATTTTCCAAAAGGCAAGGGTACCTGGAGATAGAGGTAAGGGGAAAGAGAAGGGAAGGGGAGGAAGAAGCATTAATATGTTTTGTGTGCATGTACCAAGTTCCCACAATGAACACAATCATTATGCACTGCAAACATGTGCTAATAAAAATAAAAGTTAAAAAAGGAAAATGAAGTATAAAAGAAAACTGTTACTGAGGTAGTGGCATATATGAGCTGCCTTTGCTTGATTTTTGTTTTTGTTGTTAATTATTTGAGACAGAGTCTTGCTATATAACTCAGGGTGGCCTTGATCTTACTGTGTAGGCTGGGCTGGCCTTGAACTCATGGCAACCTTCCTGGCTCAGCCTCCTGCGTGCTAGGATAACAGGCATGCACCACTATGCCTGGCCTTATAAGCTGACTTTGGAGGATGAGTGAAGTTTAGAAATTTTTGAAACTATTTCTGTGGGGAGGGAGTGCAATTGCGGAAGGAGCAAGGATTCCATATGATGGGCACTGCAAGCATCAGAACAGGAGTACAGGAAATAAAGAAGAGCCTGAGGTCCAAATTAGTTTCAAATTCAGGTTGTATGAGTGGTAAATGGAGGAATGAGATTTGAAGCCTCATTCAGAGCCAAAATCCTATAGGGATTTCCTTCAAATGGAAGAATATAACACTCGATTTGGCAAACTAACTAACCAATCACCAAACCAAACACATTGCACATTTATGAGAGACAGAAAAGCGAAGAGATTTGCTGGAACATAACTAGCTGTATTTCAGTTTAAGGTTCATCTAACCATGCATGGCGTATGTGGTAAACTCAGCCCTGTCTGCTGTTACAAGTAAAGTTTTATTCAGTTTAGCCATGCTCACTCTTGTATGAGCCATGCTCATAGCTGTTTTTACTGTCTGACCCTTATAGAAAAAGTTTGCTCATGTCTACTTTAGAAAAATTAAGACTCTTTTGAAAATGGAAAGCTCTTTTCTCCCCCACTCCAAAGTTCTTAAATGAACAGATAACTCTTATCCATTTCTTCTTTTGAAAATTCCTGTAGCATTTCATTGAATTATATGTAAGAGCTTATGTCCTGAAACATGAGCATAACCTACAATAATTTAAGAATCATACTGTAAGCCTGAGAACTTATGGATGCATACTGTCAGTCTTTTTTTAATGAGCATTTCTTTTGCCTAGTAGTATGTTTGTAGTATTCATTCATGTTGGTGCATGTATCTGTGGTTTGTTAATTTTCATTGTCTTGTAGCATTTCATTCTATAACATTCCGCAGTTTTTAATCCACATGGCTATTATATGAAATGTAAATAATATTGCAAAACCAATTCTTGAACATGCAGTCTGATGCTCATAATGTGCATATATTTTGGATATATACTTAGGAGTGGGATTGCTAGTCATAATATGTCTTGAACTATACTTACGTAACATGGTATGATAAAGAATATAGTGAATACTGCTGCTGAGTGCTGTCCAATAGAAAGGTAGGGTTTTCAATGCAAGTGGCAGGTCAAACTTTAGTAAAAGTTTGTGACAGTCACAACTTGTTTGGCACAGTCAGTTCTGAACTATGGTTCTGAGAAGGTGTGTTTTTAAGTGCACTGGAAATTACAGATCATGAACAATGCATTAACATGATATGTCAATTTTATTGGAGTTTCATGATTATGCCTCTCCATACTCCAGTTTTTTTAACAAATGTCATAATGGGAGATGAAACATAGGTCTATGGTTATGTTATAGTTTGTGTCTGGATGTCCTCCCAAAGCCTCATGCAGTCATGGGGGCAGGCTCCTAGAGTTTGTGAATGACCCATGGTCCAATGCTGGGACTATGGGTGTGAGTGCTACACCCAAGTGAGTGTGGCCCACATACAATATAAGGGAGAGAAAGAATCTTCTCTCTGTGCTCCTCCTGATTTGCTCTTGTTGTTTGTGCTGTCTTCTGCCACCATGAACTGTTGCCCCTCTGCTATACCACCCTGCCCTGGAGCCAGCTGATAATGGACTGAACCATCCACAAACTATAAGCTAAATAAACCTTTTCTTCCTTCACTTTGCGTGTAAGGTATTTTGTTCCAGCCACATGAGAAAAGTAACTAAGACAGATGGCATGGCAAACAGGTATCACAGAGGAGAAAAGTTCATGGTGGCAGAAGGTAGGAAGGTAGCAAAGCAGTGAAATAGCAGCAGCAAGTGACAAACAGCAACCACAACACCCCTCTTTCTGTCCCTTAGGGCAGGTAGCACTCACTCTGATGGTGTGGGCTCCCTTAATCCTAGCATTGCACCATGAATAATTTCTAGCGTCACATCCTTAATCCTAGAATCACACACTCGAGATCTAGCCACCTCTAAAAAGCCCCACCTATGACCACTTGAGGCTTTTGGGGAATATCTAGATACAAGCCAAACACCAAGGTTCAAAGTTCTCAACAAAAAGCACTCAGTTTGCCTCATGTGTGAAACAAGATACAACATCAAGGTGATGTTGCTTGTGCTTTTTTTTTGGTACCAGTGATCGAACTCACAACCTCACACCTGCCAGGCAGGCGCTTATGCCACTGACGTGCTTTCTTTTTTTTTTTTAAAGTAACTTTATTGGTACATTTTATGCTTGCATTTTCTGACTTTGGTGGAATTATGTGAAATGAGGAACACTATGGTAAACTCTGAATATTATAAAGACTTATTGGAGTATTTAAGAAATGTCATGCCCCAAAAAACACCCCGCAAAATGGGTCTGGTTTCATTTCTATCAAGAGACTGCTCCACCTCACACATCACTTGTGGTATCGCAATTTTTGAGCAATTTTTGTCAAATAAAAACCTGGCAGTGTGTCCTCATCCACTTTATTTCCTGGGTCTGGCCCTGTGCAACTCTGGCTGTTCCACAAAGTGGAAAGGATCACAAAAGGTAAATGTTTTGAATCAGTTTAGGACATCAAGGCAGCCATAAGAACACAACTACAGATGCTCATGAAAGAAGACTTCCAAAGCTGCTTCAGAAAGTGGCAAGAATGATGGCTGCAACTGTCAGTGCTTCCTACAGAAAAAGATTGAATGCAAGGTATATAAATATATAGGAATTTGCATGATTGACTTACAATGACAACCTCCAACCAGAGGTGGCAGAGTGCAAAAGGGTTGTCTGTGTGCTAGAGATCTGAAGGATCCAGTTGGAGGCCTGGAGTTCAGTGTAGTGTCCCGAGTTTTGTATCAGGAGGCCAAAGAGTCTGTGATGGAAAGTTGAAGTGTCTGGGCTGGAAGTGAGGGAATAGCACCAAAGGTCAAGGTGAAGACTAGAGCTCCTCCAAAGAAACAGAAGGGAGCCTTTCTTCATTCCCCTTTATTCCCCAGGGTGGGCCTTGTCTTCAGTACATCCCTTCAGCCACACCTAGAACTATGCTGATCCAGTTTGTTGATTGTTTCTTACTCAAGTTGATGCAATCAGTAAACTATCACAACGGCACAGTGTGTTGGAAGTGAGAGGGAGTGTTTTGAGGGGAATTGATGGCAATACATCTCTTATTGTAATAATTTTTTGAAAATTCAAGCATTCACCATATGTTTTCACCATACCATGACTTGTAAATGTTGTATTTTTTTCAAAGTAATTTCCATGAATGAAACTGTATCCCTTAAAAAGACATGCTGAAGTCCTAACTCATGGTACACCCACGGGGATGTGACCTTACTTGGAAATTGTATCTTTGCAGATGTAATCAAGTTCTGATTAGATCATACTAGACTGGAGAGTGTCTTCAAGCTGCTGGCTGGTGTTCTTGTCAGAAGAGAATGATTGGAATGGAGAAGACACGGGGCGATGTGTCAGGGAGAAGGCAGAAAGCAGAGCCTGGCGTGGTGGAGCTCATTGCCCACACTCACAGGGAGCTGGAAGAAGGAAGGAAAAATTCTTTCCTCCAGGCTTTGGGTGGAGCATGGCCTGCCAGCATCTTGATGCTGAGCTTTTAGCTCCCAGAACTGTAAAACAGTAAACCTCAGTTGTTTTAAGCCGCTTGATTCATGGTGATTGTGACAGCAGCTCTAGGAACTAGCATAGCAGTTGTACTAATTTCTGTTCTGTTTGGCTTTAAAATGTCCCCACATCTCAAGTGCTAAAGGTTTGGTGGTCGACCTTTTTGGTGAGCTTTTGACTGGATGACGACGAGTACCCTAACTTCGTGAAGTAAGACTAATTCCCTGATGAGATCACAACTTGATGGCATCGTTGAGAGGTGACAGGAACAGGAGGTGGAGCCTCCCTGAAGGGAGTGAATCACGGGGCTTGACCACGTGGCTCTATCTTGGCCTTGGCCCCTTCCTTCCGTGCTCTTCCCCACTCTGCTTCCAGCCGTCATGAGGTCCGCACAACTCGGCTCCATCCTGCCCCTGGCCACGCTGTTCTGGTCCATCGCAGGCACGCAGCAACAGAAACAGCTGAACATGGACAGAAACATCCGCAGCTGTGAGCGAAAATAAAACTTCCCTCCCCCGACTGTTTTCCTGGGGATTTTATCACAGTTAGGAAAAGACGGCTAACACGCTAACACTGTACAGGTGTTCCTTTTCCTCAGCGATGCACTATCAGACTTCTTACTTTTTGTGAGTTAAAGTACACAGGTCAATCAGGAATAAACTATTAAAACAATGGAACAGAAAAGAGGTCTCAGAAGCAGATGTTTACCAATTTTGGATGCTTGTTTTGTGAGGCGGGTACTGCATGACAGAAGGAAAAGTGAGGCGGCTTTTTATCAAACGGTGCTGAAGTAATAGTGTATCCTTACGGGAAAAAAATGTAATTGAACTCCATTCATACCCTGTACACAAAAAAATTCCATAAGAAACATAAAACTATAAACATAAGAAAACATAAAATAAATATATTAATAACTTGAGGAAAGCAAGAAAAAGGTTGACAACTTTTACTACTTTAAAAATAGTTTCAGGTCCTCGCCTGGAAACCAGCACCAAGTGCGAGCTGCTGCAGGAGTGGGGTCAGCCACACCCACGCCTCTCTCTGTGATTATCCGCGGACTGCAGAGCGAGAGAACCAGGCCTCACGATGAGGCAATCCTGGTAGGAAAAACCAATCATTTTCATTTTTTTTTGTTGGGTTGGGTTTTATTCTCTTTTGTTTTGTTTGATTATGTTAAATTTGATGGCATGAGCAGCTACTTGAAAGATAGCAAGACATGTTATGGTAGCCATTTTGCATTGACTAGTGGCTTGTTTTGAAGTTCTTTATTGCATTCATTGTTTGGTTTTTATTGCTTTTATTCTATTCTGTTCTGTTCGACTTTTAGTATGTCCGAAGGTATCTGCAGCTATTCTGAAGACAACAAAAGGTATTATGGTAATTATTGTGGTTTCGTAAGGTCTTGAAGTCCTTTATCACTTATACTGGTTTATTTTGATTGGTTTTATTGTTTTATTTTCCTTGATTTTAAAATTAAAAAATAAAAAACAATAAAATAACCATAGTTTCAATTTTCTGCTTCAACTACAATGATTAACATTGTACCAGATTTGTCAACTGTCCTGAATTAAATAAAAACTAGACAAGTTGTTTTCAGATATTGGACAGAACAGAACAGTGACAATTGGAGACTGAAAAAATGAGGAAATTCTACCATTATGGACTGAATTGTATTCCCCAAAAATTATTTAGTTGAAACCCTAACCTACAGGACCTCAGATAGTGACTGTATTTGGAGATCAGATGGTTAAAAAGGTGACTATGTTAAAATAAGGTCATTGTGGGGAGCCCTAGGACAATCTAACTTGTGTCCGTATAAGAAAAGTTGTACCCACAGAAAGACACAAGAGGCACATGAGTCAGATTGAAAATATCCTATGTGAACACAGAATAAAGGCAATTAACTGAGTCATGGAGAGAGGCCGCCAAAGAAATAAAACTTCATAGCATCTTCACTTCTAGGATCCAAAACTTCAAGCACAGAAACACAGCTGTGATCACATCAGCTTACCTCTGGAAAAGGGTGCAGGCCAAGTACAGGGACAATAAAATCTCAGTGGTTTCCATGAGTTGGGAAGATGGTCCTGGGAGTTTTGGGAATTCACAAAGACTGGAGTGGACAGACTCCACAGGACCAAGTATTGGGCAGGAGAGATGTGTAACAATGGAGAGTTCTAGAGATCGACAGCTAACTTTTAAGAAAGGGGTTGATCAGTACATACATGTAAGAAGATGAGGTTGGGGACATAACACTCAAATAAGAAGAAGAAATAAATACCTGAAGCTCATCCATGTATGAAAATAGTTTGTGCTTCCTTCAGCCAGTCTACAAGACTACATAATCTGTGCAGCCATAGGTGGCATTCTTAGAAAACCATTGCCACACTAGAACAAGAAAAGCAGATCTAAATTAATAGTTGCTTTGATTCCATCTAGCAAAAATCAAAAAAATGCTTGGTGAGGTTGAGCTGCTTACATAAATTATATCTCAGAAAAAAGTATAAAATTATATTAATAATAAATTTAGCCCCTGACAAGGTAAAATTCCCAATCATTGACAAGTGGGACATTATGATCTAAAAATGAGCATATAAGCCAATCAGTAGAGGTAGACCAATAAATTATACAGATAACAAATTAGAAGGATAAACAAGGGCATTAAGAGTTGCAATCGCACTTCATCTATTTAAGAAAGTAAAGATTTAACATAAGAGAATGGGTCCAACTGGGACCCAACTCCCTGGGCCCGTGCGGCGCCAGCGCACATCAAGGGAGAACTGATCCACCTTCCCGGGTTGGGCGCTTTGTGACCCCAGAGGAGAACCAGAATGGGTCCAACTGGGCCCCAACTCGCTGGGCCCACGCAGCACCAGCATGCGGGCTTGGAATCAAGGACATCATCCATCCATCCCCCCACCTACCTGGTAACGAAGCTGCTGGCTCTGAGGTCTGGCTAAATTGATGGCAACTAAGGTACATAAAGCAACTGAACGTTAGTGTTTTTTCGTAGATTTTGCAGGCCTCTGATCGGCACCCTGAATGTCTCTTTGCATGATGACAGTTGGCAATGTTGCAAATACAGGGGACTCTCTTCTGTCTTGTCTTGGAGGACCAATATGGTTCTCACCACTTTGCTTTACTCTGATTGTTATTATTTTTCTCTTTTTCTTCCTTTATTTTATATTCTGTTTTTATTGATTTTGTTTTGTTTTGTTTTTGGTTCAATTCTACTACACCTGTTGGAATGGTCAGCTAATCTGAAGATAGCAAGGTATGTTACAGTAGCTATTGTACTCACATTATCAGTCTTTGAAGTTTTGTACTAGTCCTACTGCTTTGTTTTGATTGACTTTATTCTGTTATGGTCTGTTGTATTTTACTATCTTTAAAAAGAAGATTTAACATAAAATATATTTAAAACTTTTAGGGATGAAAATTACAATGTCTGGATGAAAACAATAATAAATGGGATTAAGAGCAGATTATATACTACAGAAGAAAAGATTACTGCACTTGAGGACATAGCAACTGAAACTACCCAGCATGCAAGCATTTAACTTGAGCTTAGAAACCCCAAGGAAGTGTAGGTTCCTAGTCAGTCAGTGGTACCACCCACGAAATGCCAACTAGAAGGACAGAAACAAGGCGATCAAGCTCTTTTCTATAACTTTTCAAAAAATATGAGGATGTGGTCCCAATGAAACAAGACTCCATTTTAAACACTAAACATTTTTTAAAATTAATTATTTATTTATTTTTGCGGCACTGGGGATTGAACTCACAACCTTGCGACTGCCAGGGCAGGTGCTTAAACCACTGAGCCAAACGCCCAGCCCTGATTTTTCGAGGCAGGGTTGCACTATGTAGCTGACGCCAGCCTTGCGCTTGCATTGTAGACCAAGGCGGCCTCGAACTCACAACGCTCCTCCTACCTCAGCCTCCCAAGTGCTGGGATTAAAGGTGTGCGTCACCACACCCAGCTTCAAACCACTAAACATTTATTGAGCATCTATTCTGTGATTGGTACTACACACTGTATAGTACCAGATTGATCCTTATAATAACAATACACTAAATTAGAAGTGACGAATTAGAACACTGAGTAAGATAATATAAATTAAAGAAGGCTCATGCTAATTCAGAATGAACAAACTATATGCATGGGGCAAAGTTTAGAATTCACTGATTGCCTGAATAACAATTAACAATTCGACAGCCATTTTGGAACCAAAAGGGATTGAATTCCCAGACATCAATAGAAGGACTCAATTTTGTACTCCTTGGAGTTTAGCTCAGTGGTCCTTACAGCTTGGGGTTTAAAACATTCATAGTACTAAGTGGTAGTTAGAAAACCATGTTTGATATGGATGATTTTATGGGTAATTTAATGGCTTTTTGAGAGTAGTTTTGACTACACACAATTTTTTGCTGGACTAAATAAAAAAGGCCTTACCCGACCAAAGGATGCCATGCCACTGAGTAACTGTCCTGGAATAGATGGTAGAATTGGATTTTAATTAAGATCTTTGTGTTAGTAACCTTGACTCAATACTTGAGACAATCAGCTTATAAGGAGGAAAGATACATTTTTAGTTAGTGGTTTCACTTGGCCCTGCCGCTGAGCTGTGGGGAGGCAGTGCCCCGAGGCGCAGAGTAGTGTGGGGAGAACACACGGCAGAGCGAGACTGCTCACCTCACGGTAGCCAGGAAGCAAACAGAGAGCTTGCTTTTATGGCAAAATCTTTCCCCCCGAACCCATCAACTTAGGGATCTATAAGTGCATAATCTTTGCATGAGGGCAGAGCTCTCGTCATCTAACCATGTCACAAGAGCCAGTGCAGAATGCTGCTGCAGCGGAGACCACTGCTCTGAAATCCGGTCTTTCTCTTCCTCTAAGGCCTCACCTTCCTGGAGTTTTCCATCTTCTTGTTGAATTAAGCATCAGTGAGGTGTTTGGGGATTTTCCAATTGCTGGTATCAATTCTTTTGTGAAGGTGGCAATGGCAAATTTCTGGTGTATTCTATGTTGAGGAATGTGATTAAGGGTAAGAGATCCGGCAAGGCAGCAAGCTGCTGGCCAGTTGCTTCAGAAAAGCCACTGTCCGGCCTCTGTGGCGCCCGGTACAGATATCAAAATGGCACTGGAGTTCCACTCGCTCCCAAGTTTTCTCACATGCTGACTGCGTGGTGCAGTGGCTTTCGAGGCACATCTTCAGTAGGATAGCACCTTTGCCAAATTTAAGCACCTGGGTCCCACCATTCTTGTCACCACCAACTGGTTCTGTGGATAGTAGCAAGAACCTTCTCCTTCTTTTTCTTTTCAACCTTGAATTTAGCAACTGAGTACTCTGTCTTGTATAAAGCCTTTCTGTAATACCTAACAGATTGGAGGTGTCTATCTTTCTCTAACCAGGACATGGATTCAGGTGCACTGGGGCTGCCCCTTCTACAGTGGGGCTCTTTTGCCTTCATGTTACTCTTTTTAATGTCATAAAACATGTTTAACCATGTCAGTGACACCAGTCTTCTTAGCTTCTGGCTTCTCAGCTTTTTCACTCACTGTCTTGCAAGATGGGAAAGAGAACTTTATTTAATCTTCTTAGATAAAGAAAGTAGTCATTGAAAAAAATGTTACCCTCCTACTAGTCACCATAAGGTGCAGAAATGAAGCAGAGGTCAGTCCTACCTGTTGCTTAGGACTACACATGGGAACCAACAGCTAAAAGCTGAACGCAGCTGCAGCGCAAGTGGAAGACAGCACTGGACACCCAACACCCAAGAATCCGGGTCTTCCCCCCAGCCAGAGGGAAGCCTGCTTTCCAGAGAGGGAATCCTCAGTTGCATTATGAAGGATGAGGGGTAGTCGGCAAAGCAGGGGGGGCAATAGGCACAAAGGGCCAGAGTGCCAGAGTCTGAAGAAAGTGATACAGCCCAGGGTGGCTAGGATTTAGGGAGTGTGACGGACTAGTATCTCCATTTTCCAGGGGACCTAATGGACTTGGAGCCACTAATTAAGTTTCCTCACCTCCCAGAAAACACTGACTGTTCACCTCTACCTTCTTTATTGGATGATCAGAAAGTGGTAGACTCACAAATTTTTACTAAAAATCAAAAGTATTCATCAGCTCCAGGGCTGTATGTGATATATTTTTGCTCTGACAAATGGGATTTATCCTCACAAATCGGGGTGCTACATCTCTTCCTAAGCAACAAATTAACTGTAATGTTAAAAAAGAGGGTGGAATTTGTCATCTCTCTAGGGCTTCAAACTAGAAAGCAGATGTAAATACGCAGCAGGACTGACATAGTAGGCTTGCCCAGCAGTCGGTCTTTCCAGCACTGCCATCCCTGCCAATGCCTCTCAACAGCTTTTGCCTGAGCCTTTTTCTTAGTGTGGGAAGCGACCTAGAGGAAAGTGGTAGGGTAATTTCTTCTGATTAGGAGGGATGGAATTCTGATGGAAAACGTACATTTTCTACAGTAGTTTTAAGAGGTTACAGATTCATCGGTGGGGATGTTTATAGTGATAATGATGACACCGCACCTTGGAATATTTATAGTAAATTACATGACAATTGTATTTTGGTGTAACCTGAAACTCAAACACTACTAAAAACTGATGGTTAATAATGACAGTAACAACAACAACATGTTAAAATACATCTGGAATCCTATCATGTGTCAGAAACAGCAAGAGAAAATATTAGCAGGGCCTGGTGGTGAATTCCTGTAATCCCAGTACTCTAGGAGGCTGAGTCAGAATGATCACAAGTTTGAGCCCAGCCTGGGTAGGTTAGACTTAGTAAGACCTTGTCTGAAGATTAAAATAGAGAGGGATAAGGATGTAGCTCAGTAAGAAGGCCCTGGGTTTAATGCCCTACACCACAGAGACAACAAAGGAATAAAAAGGAGGGTGAGGAAAACAGAGATGGAGAAAGGCAGAGATGGAGAGAGGGTGTGAGGGAGAGAGGGAGAGGGGCAGAAGACAAAGAGAGTGTTAAAAATGCAAGCTCACTTCTCTAGGAAGTTAAACAAATCTGATTGTAAATACATGGTAGATTGATCAAGAGGTAAAGAAAACTGACCACTAGAGGGAGCTCATGCTTTTAAAATTCAGTTGCTACTGTGGCCACAGCAAGTTTTTAATAAATCAGTAATGACGTGGCCTTGAATTGTTTTTGAAGGCTTCTTATACTATGACGGTGCCAGTGGGGTGGGTAAGTAAAAAATATGTAAATCAATGTGAATATCATAAATGGCTGTAAATGTTCAAGATGGCAATCTCAAATGTAAAACTATGGATTTAAGTTACTTTTCCTCCAAAATGTATTTTTGAAAGTACTTTGAAAAGCCATACTCACCCAAAAAGTGAAAGGTTTGAGACTATTTATTTTGCTTTCACTTATTCAAGGAATGGGAGATTGCTGTCATAATTTTATCATTATGTGTACCTGAAATGAATCTTGTTTGATTTACATCGGCCCCTGTGATGTGCCTTAAATCTATTCCCTTTAATCCCATCCTATTGCTTCAACGTGATTCAAAGGTTCATTTATTTTTCCCTTGGTTGTCATGATTGTTTCTGTCACCACAGGTCTCCGCAGGCTCAGTAACAGCCCTTGTGCAGTATCTCCCAAATGCAATTCACTTTCTACATCACTTTCAGACCAACTAGGGTGGACATTGGGGATTGAACACAGGGCCCAGGATGCTAAGCACATATTCTACACCTCCAGCATCCAGATCAATTTTTATGAAACATATTTTTTACCACATGAACTTTCTGCTCAGGAACTAACAAAACTAATCATCAAACTGCCACTTGGCCTTAAGATCCAATTTCACACTCCCTCTTTAGGCCCACCAACTCTAGGTAGAAGTAACTCTGTCTTTTCCGAGTTCATTGTTTCCTCCTTGTCTCTTGACTTGGTCATTGCTGTGTGCATGTCTTAAACCACCTCTGAGACCAGCTTTTCAGCCACGTTTCTCAGCCTTGTTCCAGCAGGTTGCTAATGCTGTGGGCAAGCCAAAGAGAACCTTACTTTGGAGATATTCAGAAGTGGAAATGATGAAGCTGCAAGTTCTAGCTACCTTATAGGTCACCTTTGAACTCATTACCTTAAATAACCATTCTCTCTCAAGATTCACAGGGTTGGCATAGTTTGGTGGTTGTGACTTGGAGTTGCAAATGTGACTGCAGTAGACGGTGGCTGGGCTGGAGTCACCTGGATGCTCACTAGGTCCAATGTTTGTTATGTCTTCTTAATGTACACGTCTGGCCATCTGAACTGGGATGCTGTCCTCTCTCGGTATTGGGCCAGCACTTTACTGTCTCTAGATGGCCCCTCCATGTGGCAGGGCTGGGTTTCCTCAAAGCATTGGGATCTCAAGTTAGACATCCTACATAGGTGGCCAAATGTCCCCAGAACATACATGTTAAAGGACTAGATGGGGGTGTCAGGCCTTCTTATCCCTCTGTCTAGGAATCACACAGCACCTCTTCCTGTAAGTGTCAGCTCGGATCCAATGTAGGAAGGCGTTGAAGAGCACAGGTACTGGATGGTTCTTTAGAAGGCAGGCTCAGCCCCACTTAGCCAAGCTGCTGCTCATCAACCCACTCACCCCACTGAGTTAGGAGTCCCCACTGAGTTTCTCAGACGCCAACCACTAAGTCTCTCTTCATCCGTAGTCCTCAGGTTTCTTTCTGACCTCCCTTTTGAAAGTTGTTTTGTGTTGCATTTCCTTTATCTGCTCACTGCCACAGCTCAGTGACAAGGATTATCCTTCCAATTTCCAAGCATGAATGTCTGACTGACTCTTTCTGTGGTCTTCTGTGCGCTGGTGGGCCTCAGGCACAAACGACAAGTCTGCAGAGGGCCATCTTGAGAACATGGAGGTTCCGTGAACTTAAGGAAATGTGAATAGTAAGACAGAGAGGACAGACAAAGGAAAGTGGTAGGGAGGCAAGACAACAGCACGTACAATGAGACCAGCAGCCCTGAACACATGTGGGCAGGCCATGGAGCAGCCTACAGGTGAGGTAAATGTCAGTGAAGTTACCCACTAAAAGTGTAAAGGAATGAGGGGGGAAAAGGATACTGAATATACTCATTTATGGTCGTCACTTGGGGTTTGATGTGGAGTGGGGTTTGGGAGGTAATTCCTGATCTACTAGCTCTAGAGAGATGCTCAAATTTCTCTGTTTTCAGCAGGCAGGAGTCCACTGTAGGCACTGGAGAGCCAATTCTCTTTATCCCTAGCAGCCCTTTGCATATGAAATCAAAGGCTGGGTTAATAATATTTACAGTGAACAAGTATAAAGTTCTGAGCAGGTGGGGAGAGAACATCCATGTAGACAACTTTAGATCTGCTCTTTCACTCATAGGCTGAGTGTGTGGGGCCGAATTCTTTTTTATTTCAGCCTTTGAAGCTTTGCTTCCCCCTAACCCCGCTAAAACTCATTGAAAGGTTAAAGACTTGAAATGGGCAATATAACTGAGACAAGCCCGGGAGGAAGTGGTGTTGGCATGTCGGGGTAGAGCCAAGGCTGGAGAGGCGCCAGCGCCCGGGCGCTGCACTGGGTCCTCTGTCCTTCTTCCCTGCTCAATGTGTCTGTGAAGCACAGCAGAATTTTCTCTGGGAAAACAACGTCCACTGACCACATTCCAAGAAAATCAGGAACAACACCCGGTTGCCTCTGAGAGGAAAGCCGACGACACTGGGAGGAGACACGGCCTCCTGAGCGCCGTGCCAGGCCCGCCGCACTCTTCAGGCCCCGCAGTGGGGTCCCGGCGCCGCGGACCAACAAAGGCGCTGGCGGAGGCGCTGGCGGCGGCGAGGGCTGCAGAGGCGAAGGGGCCGCCGGGGAGGAAGCCTGGCCCAGGCTGCCCAGCGCCCCTCTGCCGCAGCTCCGGGCCCGCACTCCGCAGCGCGGCTCCGGCGGTCGCCCCGTGGCCCGGGGAGGGTTTCACAGGTGCAGCCGGAGGCGCCGGGAGCCGCGACCAGGGCCACGACCAGGGCCACGCCGCGCTCCTGGACGCTGGGAAGGCAGGCGGGAGCGCCTCGCCCGGCTTCCCGGCCGGCGGTCCGCTCGCGTTCGGAGAAACGCTAAGGAGAGACGGCCACGAAGCAGGAAACGACGCCAACTTGGAGACTCCGCGCCTCGGCCGCCCGGCTCTGGAGACGACGACGCCGGCGCCGGAAGTAAGGGCAGCGCACGCAGGATGCCAGCGACGAGGGCTGCAGGCGTGCGCCTGCGCAGTCCCGTCAGGCCGCGCGCGCGCGGTCTGCAGACGCAGCTTCGGGCGCATGCGCACGCTTCCTCTTTCGCTAGGAGCGCAATCGCCTGCATCCCAGTTACCTTGGGAGTGGCTTGGTTGGGGCGGGTGATTTCCTGAGATGCATAGAATCGTTTTGCTTATTTAAAAACGTGATCGGTTGGTTACCCTTTTAATGAAAATGCCGTTGCCCGAGCTGATTATACTCTGACTTTTTAGAGTAGCTTCTTCAGCATCCTCACTTGATGAACTGCGCCAGTCAGCTATAGATGCCTGAGGAGCAGAGCCCGCTCCCATCGTTTCAGCTGAAAGATGGGAACCGGGACGTTTTGTGGGTTTATGTGGTGGGCTTCAGGGTGTTAAAAATGTCCACGTGCCTTGTCACCCCATAGTCAGCTCTGATCCGTAGCCGAGTTTATATATTAGCGGGAGGAAGAAGCAGCATAAGTTGAGAATTCACTAGTCTGGAAGAGACGAGGGCTTCGTTAGTCTTAAGTCATACAATGCACTGTACCGCAGAGCTGGTACATTTCCTCCACTCAACTCATCCCATTCTTTCTGGTTTCCAGAGCCCTAAAGTGAGGGGAATTCTTTAAGGGAGGGGGGTGTCATATACGCTGAGTTTAGAAGCCTCTGCTAAGGAGTTTTAATAGACTAAACTTGCTCTCATAGATAACCACCCCTCTCTCTAGCCCTTCTGCTCTGTAAACCCTGATGTGTCACATCGCCCTGTTTCCTCCTAAGTATGACCTGTGCGGCCCCAGTAGGGATGGTGGGAACACCTGTATGCAGTGGGCTTGGGGAGCAGAGCAAGATGTGGGCAACTTGCCACGTTCAACATAGGTGAGTCTGCATTACAGGGAGCTTCGTGGCTTCTTCTTGCCTTGCATTAGACACGGTACAATGATTTCACTTCATGCTTCTCATGTAGTTCACCGAGAGGGTCCCTGGATATGGAATTTGGATGACCTGTCTTGATATTTTCCTTTATAACTCCAGTGGCCCCATTTGATAATCTAACTTGAATTTGTTTTTTGGAAACAATTACCTGGCAAGGTTTAGCCCTGTATATCACACAGCTAGAATCTTAGACAGGTAGAATTGTCTCTTTAAAATGAAGCATCCTGAAATAATCGTTGGGAATTCAGTGGGCTGTTTTTGGAAGAGGCCTTTGTTAAGATAGCAGTTGGTCAAGGCTTTGTCAAAGGGATAGACGTTACACTGGAAATTTACAGTAATTTAAGATCTGTCACTTATACAGTGGAGTTATATGTATTCAATAAGAACAATACAGTTTAATTGTATCAAAATGCGACTGTATTTTCTACTCTAAATGCATATATTTGCCTTCATCGGTGGCTCAGAACATGTGCATTTGAGCTACCCAAATTCAACCAGTAGAGAGCTGGTAATTGTGTCTTTTAGTTCACTCAAAGGCATATGATGATGGGGTACTGGTGATTATGCTTAGAGTTGAGTTACATCCTCAGTTGCTTTTTTATTTTTTATTCTGAGACAAAGTCTCTAAAGTTACCAGGTTGCCCAGACAGTGCTCAAACTACTGATCCTCCTGCCTGATTCCATCGTGCTGGGGTTGTAAGCATGTGCCAACATACCCAACTGCAGTGGCATATGATTTGTACTAAGATTCCAGCAGACCAACTCTTCATCTGGTGTTCAACCAACAGTGCTATGTTTTAATGCTGGAGAAAAAATAGCTACATTTGATTTACTTAGAGAATGTGTAGTGGTCTCCAACATAATGCCTTCTTAAGAGAAATTTAACACCAATTTTGAGGCCACATGATTTCTACTATGCAGGCATACAATGTGATTCCTCATGGGTACATGGTAGTGTTCCAAGCCTGTCCAGAGTTCTCATAACAGGAGTTTATTTCCATCAGGACATGTTGGGATATGCTTCCAAATAACTTATTGGTATGAAGTTTCAATTAATACTTTGGAAAAGATAATTGTTGACATATCGGGACCTGTCATGGTGTATACATTGTGTCAACTTGAGAAGTCTAGAAGCTTAACTAACTCAACAGCCCTGCATCCTGGGGTGTAGAGCACAAGCAGTTATCTGGTCATTGTGTCAATTTGAGAAGGTCAAAAGTTTAGCTGAGAGACTCAGCAGGGAGCCTGGGGTCTTACTTTGTAAACATCCTCATCCTGTGCAAAGGAAGGCAAGGAGATTTGTGAATGCTACACCCACCCTGGAGGGAGGGGGTGGCCTGTGTACAATATAAGGGAGGAGAAGAGGCTTGCTCTGTCCCCTTTTCCTCTGGCTGCTTTTGCTCTGCTGCTGCCTTGAAGTGTTGCCCCAGTGCCATGCCACCCTACCTTGGAGCCAGCTGATTATGGACTGAAACCTCACAAAACTGTAAGCTAGATAAACCTTTCCTTCCCTAATTTTGGGTGTCAGGTGTTTTGTCCCAGCAATGAGTGAAAAGTAACTAAGACAGGACCCAAAGACTCATCCCTCCATTTCCCAGCATTGGGAAAGTGGTAGCATCATTCCACCACTAGCATGTTGGAGTACTGCTAGTTCCTGTTCAATTAAAAGTATTTTATTGGATACTTTTTAATTTAGCATGCCATTTTCTAATCTATTGCAAAGATGCAATTGCTCATATTGAAAGCTATGTGCACCATACTATTTGTTGGAGCACTATTTGTTTATCTGAAACAAATATTTATCATAATTAATGATAATTATAAGTGAAGTTCATTTAAGGACCCTTAATTATGGTACAGCCACACAATAAAGTATATTACAACTATGAAAAAAAATCTTTATATATTACTATGGAAAATTTCTAGTATATATTGGTAATAATTTTAAGATATAAGCATCAATGCAGAATGAAAAAACTTAATTATGTTTTTCATTGGTGGCATATCCCTGCAGGGAGAAAACATTTGAAGTGATTTTAAAAAATGAAAATTGACAAATATCCCAAGTGAGTTATTCCCTTAGAACAAAGAGAAGTGCAGAAAGCCCCACAAAAACACACACACAAACAAATAAACGAAAAACCTTTAAATGTTTATAGCAATTGTATTGTGGAAAATTTTGCTGAGATTCTCAAACTATTCTAGAAAAATATAATCAACTTCATTATGAAAATCAGTTTTACTAGATAACAAAATATTCTTTGGCTCTTTTATTTTAAGTTGAAAATATGTCAAATTGTGATGCTTTGCAGCCATCTCAGTGGGCTTCGTATCTGCAGTTCCCTTGCAGTGTGAAGTCTCCCCAGTCTACCAGTAATCCCTCCTCACTCCTGCTCCCCAAAGAGCTAACAAGTGACTTCGCTCAGTGTGCCTTTAACTCCTCTGTAGATATTATTATAGCCTTCTGTGGAAGGTGTGTCTGACTAGTAACCAGGGCTCAGCTTATTAGCTTGCAAGGCCTGATGTTTTCCCTGACTGAAGTGATATGATTTAATTTATATGTTTTTGTGACTGCAGGCTTATTTCCTGTTTTTTCAGATTTAAAGAAACCATTTGAAATAATAAACTTCCTTGTTCTCTTTTGATTTAATCTACAGTGGTTATAAAAAATAGCAGCTGTGCAGAGAGGTAAAAATGACTCTAACTTCTAGCAAACATTATGAGGTCACAACAAAAGCTTAGAATGCAAGAAATTGAAAATCTTTGGGGCAAACACTTTGGTAAGCTAAGCCTCATCTTGCCTAGTCTATGATGACCCTCTTAGGTATCTAGTCTCACATACAATCCACCTGTTTTTCTGCAGTTTCCTTATTCCTGGATTCTACTAACTGTGCACTGATAATATTTGTTAAAACTTTTGTGCCTGCTGATCATGTGTGGCCTTTTTCCTTCCATTTTCTTTAAACATAACAATACAATAACTATTTACATAGCATTCACATTTGTTTTAGTTACTTTCTTATTGCTGGGACAAAATACCTGGCACCCACAAGTGAAAGGAGGAAAAATTTATTTTAGCTTACAGTTTATAAAAATTTCAGTCCATAGTTGGCTGTTTCCTAGGCAGGGATATGGCAAAGGGGCATCACAGAGGAGAAAGAGTTCATGGCATAGCAGGGAGGAGGCAGCAAGCTTCCCTTCTTCTTTCCATTTTTATTCCATTCAGACTATAACCCTATTGGTTGGTGCTACTCAAACCCACGCTGGGTCTTCCCTCTTCAGTAAATCCATCATTTACACCCAGAACTATTATAAACCAATCAGTGGCAAATCCAGTGTCACACACCCATGATCCAGTCACTCCCCAAAACTCCACCTGCGAGCACGTGAGGCTTTGCAGGGGGACATCTAGGTAGAAGCCATAACAACATTGTATTAGATAGTATAAGTAATATAGAGATGACTTAATGTGTATGGGAGAAAGTGTGTAGGTTATATGCAAATACTACGACCTTCTTATTAAAAGTCTTCCCCGTAATCTCCACAAATCTTAAATGTGATCTCTAGGTTTTGTGAGCAAAGTCCCTTACATAAAATGTCATAATAAGAGTGTTTATTTTGGTTTTCACCTTTTCAATGGCAGTTGGGCTCACAAATGTGATTTTTAGCAGCTGGTAGTTTCTTCCAGAGCATCCCTCCCTTGGCCTTGGGGAGCCACACCTGAGAGTCTGAAAGGAATTCAACATTGGGCCCTTTTGCGAAGTAGGGGAAGCTAGGAAAGCAGACAGATTAAAACAGAGGGCATGCAGCCTGCCTTGGTGCTCAGGGTTACTCAACACATAATGGAGAGTCACGGATGTTTTTTCAGGGCAGAGACTGAGCAACATGTTCAAATGTACATGTCAGAAAAACCCAACTGGGAGTAATAGGAATGGCAAATTGAAGGGGAGGAGAACTGTATTAGTCAGTGCTCACTGGAGAGACACTCTTAATATGGATTTACAGGGTAGGCTTACAGTTGCCACCTGCAGTCAGGTGTAGAAGAATGCAGTAGGGCTGTGGGTGTGTTGGAGATGCAAAGGATTGAATCAAAAGTCAAATGTCTGGAGCTCACTGTAGAGTTCCGTGAGTCTGTATCAGGAAGCCAGTGGGTCTGCACTGGAAGGCCGAAGGGTCTATCCTGGAAACCAGGAGATGGATGTCCAAGGTGTAGGCAAAGACTGGAGCTTCTCTGAAGAAACAGAAATGAATCTTCTTTCTTCTTTTCCCTTCTTATCCCATCCAGGCAATAAGACTATCGGTTGGTGTCATTCACACCCAGGGTGGGTCGTCCCTCTTCAGTAAATCCGTTCAGCCACACCCAGAACTACCCTAAGCCAATCAGTTGAGTGTTTCTTACTCAAACTGACTCAAGGTTAACCAACAGGAGAGCCTGTGAATGAGATGCCAACTAGAAATCCTGTTTGCTAGAAAATACCAGTTGTGAAGATACCCAGATGGAGGCAACAGAGCAGCATGGGCTCAGTCCCCCAGTAGATACAATGCCCTAGTAGGTGTTGTACGGCTACAACACTGCAGAAACAGCCAGATGGAAGCCATGGACTGGATCTGGAGCTTGCAATTTCTGCACTTCAGGAAGGGTCTAGTTACTGTTCAGAAGGGCTTCATTTTGCTAAGTCAACCCCAGTTGGTGATGCTGCTTTTTGGTTAACTCAGAACCAGCTGAGTTGGGACTTTTAATTTTTGTCTTCATAATTCCATTGTGGCAGTGCTTAGTCTAGCATTTGACTGAATAACTAGGGTAAGGTGTGTTTATGCTACAAAATGGCTGTGATTTCTTTCCATCCTCCAACTCTCAAGAGAGAACATCTCCTGATATACAGGAATATACAGTATTAGAAAGAAAAGTCTGGGGAATGTGGTTTGGATGAACCAAGCTGACAAATCATGAAGCTGCCACACTGCCATTCTAAGGCAATTTTCAGGTGAGGGATGTCATTCTTAAGATTCTTAAATTTGAAAACCAACTTATATTATCTTTAGCTTTAGTAGTCAAAAGTTTTAATTATCTCTATGAAGCATTTCAGGGCTTCCCTACTATTAAATGAAAATGTCTGATTTCATAAAACTTTAATATATTGTTATGTTTTCTTTTTTTATCAACCAGTGTATGCCTTTAGTTTAATAATGTAGAATAAGTACTCGTAATTCAAATAATAGATAGTCCTATCATAGGACCAAAGTAACAACGACAATGTCTAATTTCCAAGGAAATGTCACAAGACTTCTGTGTTTATCCCTGCTTAGTTGTCACCTTGACTAAGTTATCTGAGTTTCTTTATGGGTTATAGGTAGCTGGCAAGATGCATCCCAAGAATTATGGTTTATATCTAAATGTCCCCCCAAAGCCTCATGTGATTATAGGTAGGGCTTTTGGGAAGTGACTGGGTTATGGATGCATGATATTGGACTAAGAATGTGTGATATCTATATTGGTCCCCTCAAGGTATTAGTTCTAGGTGTGGCTAAGTGGATTTACTGAAGAATGTAAATCTAGGTGTGGGTGGCACCAACCAATATAGACTTGTAGCCTGAATGGAATATAAATGGCAGAAAAAAAAGCAAGGCTTGCTGTTGCTGCTGCCTTCTTGCCTGTCCTGCCAAAAATTGTTTCTCCTCTGCTGTGCTGCCCTGTCTTGTAGCTAGCTGACTATGGACTGAAAGCTCTACAAACTGTGAGCTAAAATAAACCTTACCTCATTTAATTTATGGGTGTCAGGTATTTTGTACCTCCAACAGGAAAGTAACTTAGACACCAAGGCCTTTGAGGACCTAGAAATTTGTTGGCAACAATCATAAAACAAGTAGTAAATTATTTATTAAAAACTGTTTACTTGGAATTATTAAACTACTTGCACAGAAATGCATGAATGATTCAGTAACTCTTAGCAACACCCATTACTGTTTTTTACATCCATGACTTTCTAGAAATTTGTTTTACCACTGATCCATCAATGTTCTTGTCTTAAGTTACTTGTTTAGTTGCTGAGACACAATAACCAATACCCACAACTCAAAGGAGGCTTTGGCTCACAATTTGTAGAGGTTTCACTCCATAGCAGGCTGGCTGGGTGGTGGGGCATGTCAGAGGAGAAACAGCTCGTGGCATGGCAGCAGGAAGCAGAGAGCAAGATCAAGGAAGGAGTGTGAGACAGACCCTTGTAGGACATGCCCCCAGTGACCCACCTCCTCTAACCTGGCCTCCCCTTCCCACATCACATTTGGCTATAAAGGCATCAGTGAACTAATCCACTGCTGAATATCATATCTCCATGATCTAATGATTTCCCAAAGGCTCCACCTATCAGCACACGGAGCTTTGTGAGGACCTATAGATATAAACCGTGACACTCCTAGAAGCTAATCTCCCTAAGGCATTTTCAGACTGCTTCAACCTTCACAGAGCAGAGATGTGAACATGCAGTGTATTCCATGTATCAAGACAGAGTTGAGTCTTTATGCATCATCTAACCCATCAGAATAAAAGAAATACATTGTGGCTGTTCTTGAGTTCTAAACTACTGTATATTATAGATCAGGTAGTTGTTTCAAAGCCAAAACTGAATCGTATTTATTCTGTTTACTGTAGTCTAGTTCTGGACTGGCCATGTCCTATTTACTCTGAAATCTTAGGAGTATAAATTAGTCAACATTATCTCCCTTGAAAGAATGAAGATGCTGGGAAGGAACATCACAGATGACATTTGGATTCATATCAATCAAAAAAAAAATAATTTTCCCTCCTGCGAGGCTATCCATCAGAGGGTGTGGTAATCACCATGTATGTGGAACAAGGAAACTAAGAATCTGCGTATTCTGAGAGAAAATTATGTCACACTGTTATCTCTACTTCTGATGGGAATACACATCATGAATTAGAACAAAATGGGGAAAACATTTCATTCAGTTTTAGTCTTTTTCTTTTGAATTGTTCATTGCTTGTATATAGGCTAACACTAGATTTTTGTATATGGCTTTGTGACCTTGTACCATGACCTTGCTAAACCGGCTTGTCTGTTCTATTGATTTTTTTGTAGATTCTTTGTAAATAAAAATAAAAATAAAAATAAAACTATTTTGGTTTTTTTTAAAAATGAGTGTATTATACTAGGTAAGCAACATATTAAAGATCTTGGAAGATTAAGAAAATATAAACAAGTGAATAGAAAGCACATAGTTGGTAAAAGAACAGAGAAGAGAGAAGGGAGAGGAAAAATCCAGATAATGTCTCACATTGTCACCACCCAGTTACAGCTGGCTGCGTTGCTAATGTCATCCTGTACTTTTTATTATGGATTTGGAAATATGATCAGAGGCCCATCCTTTAAAAAATTTACTGATTTAACAAGTATGTTTTTAACATTTTAATTTTATTTTTGGATGTCTGCAGTACATTGTAATTGTATCCCCTGTGGGGACTTAGTACATGAGCATATCACATCTTAATTCTTGTTTTCCTCCCCTTCCAACTCCCTTCCTCTGTCTTTAGTCCCCTTCCCTTTTACAAAAGTTCTGTCTCTCTGTTTCCTATTATCTATCTTTTCTTTTGTTTTTTATCTTTCTTTTGTTTGAGTATCTTGTACAAGATAAATCATGTGATATTTAAGCTTGTGTGTCTGATTTGTTTCACTTAACTTTATGGTTTCAAGTTGCAATCCTTTTTCTTAAAAATGACTCAGATTTATCCTTACAAATGCCAAGTTTTTGGCAGAATAATACTCCATTGTGTATAAACGTCACATTATCTTTATTCATTTATTGATGGTTGTATAGGCCACTTCCAAGATTTAGTTATCACCTATTCCATATATATTTATTCTCACCTATATGGAATAGGTGGGATACATGAAATTTCTGATTGTTGTAGAAATTTTTGAGAAAATTCCATACTTATTTCCATAGTGTTGTGCTGTTTTACATTCCCACCAAGAGTGTAGGAATATTCCTTTATCCCTGCAGCCTCAGCAGCATTTGTTATTATTTGATTTCTTGATGATGGCCATTGTTTCTGGGTAAGGTGAAAGCTCAGTATTGTTTGAATTTGCATTTCTCTAGTGGCCAGAGATGTTGAGCATTTTTTCTATACTTACTTGCCACTTGTATTTCTCCTGAAACTATCTACTCATTTCAGGTGTCAGTTATTTGATTCGGTCTTTTCTTTTGTGGTGTCTAATTTTTTGAGTTCTTTATATGTTTTAGATATTAGTCTTTTACCTGAGGAATATCTGGCAATTTATTTTCCCATTCTGTAGATTGTCTCCTCACTGTATTGGTTGTTTCCTTTGCTGTGGAGATGCTTTTTAATTTAATATGATGCCATTTGTTGATTTTCAGCATTATTATTTGTGCAATTAGAGTTCTGTTCAGAACTCCTTGCCTATGCATATGTCTTCAAGAATTTCACCTATTTTTTTTTTTTTTTTTTTGGTGGCACTGGGGATTGAACTCACAACCTCGTACCTATCAGGCAGGCACGTAAGCTGCTGAGCCAAACTTCCAGCCCTGGTTTTTTTGAGGCAGGGTCACACTGTGTAGCTCAGGCTGGCCTTGCACTCATGCATGTTGTAGCCCAAGCCGGCCTCAAACTCACAATGGTCCTCCTACCTCAGCCTCCCGAGTGCTGGGATTAAAGACGTGCACCACCACGCCCGGCTGAATTTCATCTATTTTATCTTCCAGCAGTTTAAGTGATTTTGTTTTGACAATTTATATCTTTGATCTATTTTTAGTTTAGTTTAGTTTAGTTTAGTGCATGGTGAGTGATATAGATATATAGTCAGTCTTCTGCATGTGGATGGCCAGTTTTCCCAGCTTCTGTAGTTCAATCCCCAGCGCCGCCAAAAAAAAAAAAAAATAGGTGAAATTCTTGAAGACATATGCATAGGCAAGGATTTGTTAAATACACTATCTTTCCTCCAGCAAATGTTTTTGACCCTTTTGTTGCAGATCAGATAGCTGAATGTGCTTTGTTTTGTTTTTTTTTCCTCACCTCTGTTTTTGTGTCAGTACCATACTGTTTTATCAGCTTTGTAATATGTCTTGAAGCCTGGGATTGTGCTGTCTCCTGCTTTGTTCTTGTTTTTTTTTTTTTTTTTTTTTTTTTTTTTTTTTTTTTTTTTTTTTTTTTTGCAGCCCCAGGGATTGAACTCACAACCTCGTGCCTGCCAGGGCAGGCGCTTAAGGCACTGAGCCAAAGTCCCGGCCCTGGCTTTTTGAGGCAGGGTCGCACTATGTAGCTCAGGCCGGCCTTCAGCTTGTGTTGTAGCCCAAGCTGGCCTCTAACTCACAACGCTCCACCTACCTCAGCCTCCCGAGTACTGGGATTAAAGGCGTGTGCCCCCATGCCCGGCTTGCTTTGCTCTTGTTATTTAGGATTTCTTTTACTATTGTGGGTCTCTTCTGGTTTTGTAGTAAAATTAAGATTGTTTTCTCTAGTTCTCTGAGGAATGCTCCTGGTATTTTGATTGGGATTGTGTTAAATCTGAATATTAGTTTTAGAAGTATGGTCACTTTGACTATATTGGCTCTGCTTGTTCGGGTGGAGGTAACTTTCCATTTTCTGACATCTTTATCTTTTTTTTTTTTTCGGCACCGGGGATCAAACTCACAACCTCGCACCTGCCAGACAGGCACTTAAGCCACTGAACCAAACTCCCGGCCCTCATTTTCTGACATCTTTTTCAATCTCTTTTTCAGAGCTCTGTAGTTTTCATTACAGAAGTCTTTACTTCCTTGGTTAAATTAATTTCTAAGTGTTTAAATTTTCTTGGTGCCATTGTGAATGGTATTATTTTCTTAATTTTTTTCTTCATGCGTTCAATATTTATAAACGTGAATATTATTGATTTTCATGTGTGGATTTTGTATCTTACTAATCTACTGAAATTGGCTATTCATTCAAGAAGTCTTCTGATGGAATATTTTGATTCTTCTATGCAGAGGATAATATTACCTTCAAAGAATGATCATTTGACTTCTTCCTTTCCTATATATATCCTTTTATTTTTTTCTTTTACCCAATTGCACTGGCTAATGTTTTGAGTACTATACTGAATACTAGTAGTAGTAGTGGAATCCTTGTCTTGTTTCTGAGATAGAAAGCTTGCAGCTTTCCCATTTAATATGCTTTTGGGGGACACCATACTCAAGAGTTGTGTCCAGGCTACCTGCGTGGTCCAAAGACTCTGAACTCCCAGTAGGTGCAAGGCATCAGTGTACAATCCATCAGGGTAATGCCCGACCAGCCTCACAGATTACAGAATGCAAGTCTCCAGTGCCATAGTTTGGGGGTGCACCCAAGCTAGTCATGGTGATATTGGAGGATCAAAGTTCTGCCCAGTGCAGTGTTCCAGTATATGCCATTGGGAGGATGTCTGGTCAGTGTCCTGGGTCCCAGAGGAAAATGACAAAATGAAAGAGCAAGATACAGTCTTCCTGCAGTCCACCAAGAACAAACCCAGGAGACACTGAAATAGAAGACACTGGAAATCACACAACTGAAATGATAGCAACTGAAGTAAAGAAACAGCTCCATGAAGCTATAGGGGAAATCAGACCAGAAATAATCTTCCAGGTAAAAAAAGAAAGGACAAACATTATGAAATAAATGTTGAGTGTATCTAAAGAAGATCTAGATAAAAAAATAGAGGAACATAAGAAAATGATGGAAGCCTTGAATGAACAATATAAAGCAGAATTAGAATGCATGAAACAGATTCAAAGGGATATTCAGGAAATTAAAAATTTCATTGAAAGCTGGCAACACCACTTGAATGAAGCTGAAGATTGACTTTCAGACCTTGAAGATAGCATGGAAGCAAAAGAAAAGATCTCTTAAAAATAACAAGGAACCAGGAAAGAAGAATTCAACAGCTGCAAGATGATGCAAAGAGAAACAATGTAAGACTGATAGGTGTCAATGAAAAAAGCAGGGGTCGACACAAGTCACATGTGAAGACTATTTACAGAAATAATAGCAGAAAATTTTCCAAACATGGAAAGAGAATCTGATATCCAGATAAGTGAGGCATACAGAACCCCAGTTGGCCATAACCAAAATAAATCTTCACCCAGACATATAATAATTAGGATCTCAGAAATTCAGCACAAGAACAGAACACTTAAAGCTGTCAGAGAAAAGAAACAGATCACCTATGAAGGCAAGTCTATCAGAATCACAGCAGCCTTCTCAATACAAACCTTCAAGTCAAGAAGAACTTGGAGTGAAGTATTTCAAATCCTGAAAGAAAACAACTTTAAACACAGATTGATGTACCCTGCAAAGCTATCTTTAAAAATTAATGGAGAAATAAGATACTTCCATGACAAAGAATAACTGAGGAAATTCATCACCACCAAGCCAACACTACAAAGAGTACTAAAAGGTACTCTAGGAAGAGGTAAAGCTAACAATTCCAAGAATAGCACCAGAAGGAAACTACTAAGAAGGGCAAGCAATTAAACAGAAAAAGTAGAAAATCGACAACAGAAAGATACCATGACAGGGATTAGTCAGTACATAGCAGTTATATCCATCAATGTAAATGGCCTCAACTCACCAATAAAAAGAAACAAACTGGCAGAATGGATTAAGAAACAAAATCCAACAATAGGTCAATAACTCAGAAGAAACAGACAGGTTCCTAGAAATGTATGAATTACCAAAGGTGAATCAAGAAGATGTAAAACTGCTGAATAACCCAATTTCAGCTAATGAAATTGAAATGTAATTAGAACCTTACCAACAAAGAAAAACCCAGGTCCTGCTGGATGCACTGCTGAATTCTACAAGAAATTTAGGAAAGACTTAATGCCAACACTCCTCAAACTCTTCAGTGAAATTGAAAGGGAAGCAAGTCTCCCTAACCTATTCCTGGAAGCAAGTATTACCCTAATACCAAACCCAGAGAAAGACCCAACCAAAAAAGAAAATTACAGACCAGCCTCCCTCATGAACATAGATGCAAAAGTCCTCAATAAAATATTGGCAAATAGAATGCAACAATTCATCAAGAGGATTGTATACCATGATCAAGTGGGATTCAGCCTAGGAATGCAGAGATGGTTCAACATACACAAATCAATAAACATAATACACCATATCTGCAGAGCCAAAGACAAGAATCACCTGATCATCTCAGTAGATGCAGAAAAAGCTTTTGACAAAATCCAACACTCATTCATGATAAAAAAAAACCCTACAGAAAATTGGAATAGATGGTGTCTACCTCAATCTGATAAAAGCCATATATCATAAACCAACAGCCAACATCTTACTAAATGGAGAAAAACTGAAAACTTTCAACCTAAAATCAGGAAGAAGACAAGGATGTCCATTATCACCACTCCTATTCAATATAATTCTAGAAACATTAACCAGAGCAATTAGACAAGAGAGAAATAAAAGGAATAAGGATAGGAAAGGAAGAAGTTAAATTATTATTATTTGAAGATGACATGATACTTTACATAGAAGACCCCCAAAACTCCATTGAAAGACTTCTAGATGTAATAACCAAATTCAGTAATGTAGCTAGATACCAAGTCAAAAGTCAAAAATCAATAGCATTCCTGTACACAAGCAACAGACTCACAGAGAGAGAAATAAGGGAAACCACACCCTTCACGATAGCATTCAAAAAATAAAATAAAATAAAAGAAAGAAAGAAAGAAAGAAAGAAAGAAAGAAAGACTTAGGAATCAATCTAAGAAAGGAAGTAAAAGATCTTTACACTGAAAATTACATTACTCTGAAAAAGAAAATAAAAGTGGATTTCAGAAAATGGAAGACATTCCCTGTTCATGGATAGGAAGAACAAACATTGTGAAAATGGCCATTCCCCAAAAATTATTATACAGATTTAATGCAATTCCAATCAAGATACCGTTTGCATACCTCACAGAGCTAGAGAAATCATCTCTAAAATTCATCTGGAAACAGAAGAGACTGGGAATAGCAAAGGCAATTCTGGGCAACAAAGCAAGGCAGAAGGCATTATAATCTCTGACTTGAAACTATACTACAAAGCTGCTGTTAAAGTCAGCATGGTACTGGACTCAAAACAGACCTGAGGATCAGATTAGAAGATACAGTCACAACTACAAACACACTCAGTCACCTCATGTTTGACAAAGGGGACAAATATGTTCACTGGAAGAAAGAAAACCTCTTTAATAAGTGATGCTAGAAAAAGTGACTTTCCATATGCCAAAAACTAAAGTGAGACCCGTGTCTATCACCATGCACTAAACTAAAGTCAAAATGGATCAAAGACCTAAATATTAAAACAGAAATACTAAATCTTCTGGAAGCCAAAGTGGGTAGAAATCTTGATGACGTAGGGGTAGGCAGAGTGTACATGAACAAAAATCAAACTACATGGGAAATACTTCCCAGAATGAAAAACTTACTTCATTAAAATTTTTTTGCATGTGAAAAGCAATCTCCAACAAAGTGAAAAGAAAATCCATGAAGTGGGAAAATACCTTAGCTAACTATCCCTCAGACAAAGGACTTCTCTCTAGAACATATAAAGAATTAAAAAAAAAATATATCAGGCCTCGAAAATTCAAAGACCCAACCCAAAAATGGGCATCTGAGATGAATACACATTTCTCAGGTGAAGAAATACAAATGGCAAATAAATATATGAAAAAATGTTCAGCATCATTGGCCGTTTGAGAAATGTAAATTCCATCTCACTCCAGAAATAATGACCAAGATCAAGAAATCAACCAGTAACAAATGCTGGAGGGGCTTTGGGGAAAAAGGAACTCTTCTCCCCTGTTGGTGAGAGTGTAAGTTGGTGCAACCACTGTGGAAATCAGTGTGGAGATTCCTCAAAAAGCCAGGTTTAGAGATCCCATTTGACCCAGCTATCCTGCTTCTGGGCATTTTCCCAGAAGAACTGAGAACACCATACTACAGTGATATCTGTGCACCCATGTTTATAGCAGCACAATTTGTAATAGCCAAATCTTGGAAACAACCCATGTGCCCATCAATCAAAGAATGGATAAAAAAGATGTGGTATTTTTATACAATGGAGTACTACTCAGTTATTAAGAAAGATTGCATTGAGACTTTTATAAGTAAATGGACATAACTTGAGATCATACTCATAAGTGAGATAAATCAAACCCACATGTGTAAATACCGTATTGTCTCCCTAGTGTAAGAAACTGAAAAGTATCCAAAATCTGTAGTAAATACTATGTAAGGGTAAAAAACAGCTTGAAGAGCAAAAGTAATTGGGAAGGGAAAAGGGTGAAAGGGGGAAGGGAAAAGGAAAAGATATAAACTGTATATATGTATATACACTTAAGTTAGCTAAAATGACTATACTACTAATTGTGTTAGTTCTTGGAAATGAACAGTTAATACTCATATGATTAGATCAATTTTACATGTCCATATCTGTTAATCTAAGCAACCCTTTTGAAGATAACAATATGCAATATTACAACCATTGTTAAATTCCTATCCTGTTTCGAAAACCTAAACTGTTTTGAGTTTGTTGTTATTTGTTTGTCTCTTTTGCTTTTTGTTTTTGTTTTCTGTGTCTTTTTTTCCTTTAAATAAAAAAATATGATGTTGGGAGTGAATTTGTCACAAACAACTTTTATCAGATTGAAATGAGGTCTGTTTATGCCTATTTTCTTCAGGTTTTTTTTATAATGAAAGGATGTTAGATTTTGTCAAATTCTTTTTCTGCATCTGCTGAGATGATTGTGTGATTTATTTCTACTTGCTTCTGTGTATGTGTTGTATTATAATTATTGATTTGCATATGCTTAACCATTCCTGTTTCCCTGGGATGAAGCTTACTTAGGCATGATGTTTGATGTTTTTGGTGATTCTTTGCATTCTGTTTGTTGATATCTTGTTGACAATTTTTGCATCTATGTTCGTTAAAGAAATGGACTTGCAGTTTTCTTTTTTCCTTGTGTCCATTTCTGGTATTAGAATCAGGGTAATGCTAGCTTTTAGGGATGAGTTTGGAAGTAGTCCTTCCCTTTGAATGTTGTTGAAGAGTTTGAGGAGTGTTGGCATTAGGTCTTCCCTAAGGTTATTATAGTATTCAATAAATCCATCAGATTCTATTCTTTTCTTAGTTGATAGCTATTTTTGTCATTACTGATTCAATTTTACTGCCTGTTTTTACTATTTAGAGTTTTTATATCTTCTTGGTTCAATTTTGATAATTTATGTGTGTCTAGAAATCTCTGCATGTCTTCTGGATTCTCCAAATTATTGCAGTCCAGTTTTCAAAGTAGTTACTAATAATCTTGATTTCAATGGCATTCAGTGTGACTTAACCTATTCATTGACTTGGGCCTTTTTTTGTGTAGGGTGAGCTAAGGGTTTGTCAATTCTGTTTGTTCTTTCAAAGAACCAGCTCTTTGATTCATTGATTCTTTGTATTGTTTGTCTCAATTTAATTAATTTGTATTCTAATACTTTTAATTTCCTTTCTTGTACTAGCTTTGGATTTGGATTATTTTTGCTTTTCTAGGACATTGAAATATATCATCAAGCTATTTATTTGGCATCACTGTTTTTATTTCCCTCTCAGGACTTCTTTCATTTTGTCACATAATTTCTGGTGTGCTGGCATTATCATTTGATTCTCAGAACTATCTTATTTCTTCCTTGATTTCTTCTGTGATCCATTGATTATTGAAAAATATATTGTTTAATTTCCATGTTTTTGCCATTGATTCCTAGTTTCATGGTCTGATAGTATGCATGGTATGATTTTGATTCTTTTGTATTTACTTAAGCCTGCTTTATGGGCTAACATGTAGTCTATTTTTAGACAACTGTGTGTTGCTGAGAAGAATGTGTACTTCGTTGTTGTATGAAACACTTGGTAGATACCTGTTAAACTCATTTTTTCAAAGGTTTGGTTCAACAATGATATTTCTTTTGGTTTTTTCCTCCAGTCTATCTAGAGGGGGTGAGGAACAGGAGAATACTAAAAGAAAAAATTTGAGAAATTGAGCAGTGAAAGTTGAGAAGTAACAGACAAAAGTGACACAAAGGATCCTATTAAGGAGGTTAGTGGAATTGGAGAAAGGTAAAAGAAAAGAGCAAATAAGAAAAAGAATGATAAAAAAAGGAAAAAGAAAAAAAATGGAAAATGAACTCCTCCAAAAATGGTTAAAAAAAAGTGAAATGAATCCAGAAGAAAATGTTTTCTCTTTAGGATCCACAATTTTGGAATTCAGCTAGTCGTGGTTTTTTCCTCCTAGCTTTAGGACTCTGGGTTTGTGAGGTGCCCTCCCCGACCAGAGACCCCTCTGTCCTTTCACCCCAGGCTCTGGGCAGCTGTCCAGGTTGAGGTGTGTTCTTGCTTATGTTGGTAGATGTGGCGAGCAATCGGACCTCTGATCTGTGCTAGATGTAGGCGGCCAGGCAAGGGTTCAAGTGGATCTCTGGACTCAATGCCTGCACTTTCAGATTCAGCCACCACTGAAAGTCACATGTGGGGTCTGGGTTCTTGCCACAGAGGTGAGGCCCACCATGTTCTTCCCAGCCTGAGCTTACATTTTTCAGGGTGGGGGGTTGTCTGTGTGTAGCCTGCTCTTTGTCTGCAGCTGTCTTCAGTGGCTGTCTGTTTCCCAGTCACTGTGCGATGGCAACATTGAGGACCCTGAAGTAATTTTTGTAGTTTTTCCTGTGGCCCAATCTTAAATAATCAAGCCCTTCCCCAAACGGCACCTGATTAAATGCCTTCTGGTAATATGATGGGCACTTCGCTGGATTCCTTTTCCAACTGTTGCCTGCTTTGTGGAAGGAGTTACCTTTAAAGTAAAACCCCATGTTGCTTTTGCAATTTACAGTAGCTGTGGGCTTTTTTAGGGGCTAGTGCTTTTGGCTCAGTTTTTCCATAGAGCTCCCAACCCTAAGAGTTTACTTTGTGTCTTCAGAGATCTGTTCCCTTCCCTGGGAGCGTGAGGGGGCTTCCGGACTGCTTTGTTCTTTTCTCTGCATTGTGCTCCATTTATCAGACTTCTCTGTAGCTTCTGAACTTCCTGTCAATTGTCTCCCAACCCCCAGAGATCTACTTCCTTTTTTTTTTTTTCTTCGCTTTGTCAAGTTGTTATTTTCCAGATGTCTGGATTTTAGGCCCTGGAAGAGCTGTATTTTGCTGCTTATCTCTACTCTGCCATTTTGTTCTGACTTTAACGAGTATTTACCGAACATCCACTAATCTGACAGCACTATTCCAGGGATAGGGAATGAATGAAGAACTTCTGTGATTAATTCATCTCTGTCTTTATCAGGCTTATGCATAACTTAGGTCAAAATATGTTTGAAATGTGAAGTAGTTTAGTTTCCTACAAAAAAAAAATCAGAAGAATAGCTGAAAGAAAGAACAAAAATTCTATTTCTCTGATGCTGCTAGTCTATGTTTTTCTGTCATAGAAAGCAGTTATGTGCATTACTCCTTCCTAGACAGCTCCAGTCAGACATTTGTAAAGCATTGCACATATCCAAAAAAGGAAAAATCTTAATGTGGTGTGTTAGTCAGCTTTCCATCACTGTGACACAGTACTTGAGATAAGTTATACAGAGGAGCACTTCACCTTGGATCATGGCTTACAAAGGTTTAGTGCAGTCAGTAGCCAATGTTGTGGGACCTGTGGCAAGGTAACACCGTGGCAGAACCCCAAGGAGAGAAACTACTCACTCCATGGCAGCCAGGGTGCAAAAGAGAGAACTAGGAAGGGCCAGAGTTCAATGTCCTTTTTAGGGGCACATCCCCAGTCATCTAACTTATTTTTATTAGGACTCACCTACTAAAGTTGCTACCACTTCTCACCGGTACAATGAACTTAGGACCAAGCTTTCAACACATAAGCTTTTGGGAGACATTCAAGAGCCAAACTGTCGTATAAAGAAAACAATGCACATAAAGCCAGTGATGCTGTGAACCTGGCCATCAGGAGGTTCCCTTTGACCTTCAAGAGCAGAAATTTTTGAGAGTGCATAATTCCTTTTAGGAGAAGTCTCATCATATGAGTATGTAGAAATATATATAGATGACATAATGTGGCCCCTGGAGTTTTCTTCAAAATAATTTCAGGGAGAAAAATGGTAATGATATAGACAAAAAAGAATTAGCTAGACAATTATTAAAGCTAGGTGATAAACACGGGACATTCCTAATCTGTCTACTTCATATATATTTTAAAGTAGCTATTGAACACACTATTTAAGCTACCATATAGTATAAAGTATATCTCTTGACTTTTGTTAGTGTTTCAATCAGAATGTGAATGACAGATAAGTTCAGTTTACAGGGTGTGAACTCTCTCTGAGGCACTGATCCAGGTAAGTAAACTGATGCAATTTAAAAAATCAAAATCAGGGGGTTTAGCTCAGCAGCACAAATGCCTCCCTGGCAAGTGTGAGGTTGTGAGTTTGATCCCCAGTAACAAAAAAAAAAAAAAAAAAAAAAAAAGCTGTTGTCAGATTCATAAAAAGTATGAGTTTTCCAGGCATGGTGATACAC